>SDVV010000494.1:0-31458 GCA_016164225.1 Gammarus roeselii | reverse complement strand
CCAAGGGCGGGAAAGCACATCAGAGCAGCGTCAAAATCAACCATTCACAACCATTCTCCACTCACGCCTGTTCATTGCACGCTCTCTCGCCACCTCCACATTCATGTCTCTCCTTCCCAGCACCTGCTTCAGACCATCCATCCACCCAAACTTCGGTCTACCTCTAGGCCTGCGACCACTCGCCTCCGTATTCATCACCCTTTTCACCAATCTCCCTTCATCCATCCTCTCCATGTGCCCGAACCATCTCAGTACACGCGAATCCACTCTGTTCTCCAACTTTGATATTTCTTGATATTAACACCCTGCATAGCCTAACGGCAACCAATGCCTGAAACGCTTCGAGAACACAGACTTCGCCAACGGCCGTAAGCGGTCATTTATTTCATGTGGCAATTTCCGTTCCTAGACACAAATGAACTTGATCATTTATGCAATTCGGTTATCATGCTGAGTTATCATTGCAGAGTGTGGTCCTTCATTTGCATTGTCCTTTCGGCTTACATTGTTTTGAAGGAGAAAAAGTGTCACCAAGAGAACATGCAAGCAAGAGTAATGAATGGCCAATGTATGGTAGAAAGCAGAACAGTTCGCTGAGAGCAGAACCAAAAAGAACTAACTACAAGTGTTAGCATGCCATATCCAGAGAGAAGTACAGTTCGGGGACAACCATTATTGGCCGGCTTTAGAAACCTCCCTTAGGAGTGGGTCCACGGAAAGTTGAAGTCCCAACGCGATCGGCTCGGGTTGTTAGTCAATGCTGAAGTCCTCAAGCATAAGTGATAGTATTGAAAGTGATCAGAAGTAGCCCTACTAACAGCTGCACACCACAAAGCCCACCTTGTCCTCGTAATTAGCTCTCAATAAAATCATGTCAACAGCAACTGACGGTAAATTAAGGACAGAAACGTACACTTGAGCGAAGGTTTTTCCCGGCATCACTTTAAGGCCTCCGACGTACAGCTAAAGCAAATACTCACAAGAGTCGAGAGCGGTACATAGATATCAGGACCACGGACTAGTTGGCTGGGCGGCAAATAGGGGCTCTGCAGCACAGCATGTCGCGGTGCCTGACTTGTAAGAGCGCGCGGGGCTAACGCTGTGCGATGCCCTTCAGTGCAAAAGGTGGACAGGTTATCACCAACTTGACCATTCAACTTTCTCTGAGAAAACGAAAAATAATGCGTAACGTGGTCAGAAACAGGCAATGGTATGATTAGAGGCAAAGTTGGACAACGATTAAGATGGGAGAAAGGGTTTGCTATGAGTTAGTACTTTGATGCATTAATGCGTGTTTGAGGCGGTTTAGCTGTCATGCAAGGCTGTATGCACAGGGTGGATAACGGTAAGGTTATGTACAATTCAAGGCAATTCACACTAGAAGTCCTAGACTTTTCAGCTCTTGGCTATTCAGGCGCAGAGGAAATTGTCGTTGCTTGCGTGCACCTGTCCGTTTGTCCCACCTCCATTCTATCTTTAAAATACTAAATATGTGTCCATTTTGGAAGGATTGACGTTTCACGGCTCAAAAGGAAGAGGGATACCATAAGCAAAACAGAATGACTGGAAATTCTATTGTTTTTTTAAATCCGTGTTAGAATAATACTGCTACCGTAACCCCTGCGTGTCGTAGGAGGCAACTAAAAGGGAGACCTGTAGCGGGAACTTAGAATAGTGCTACCGCAACCCCTGCGTGTCGTAAGAGGCGGGGCAAGGGGGCTAGGAATCCCCTCTGTGTAGAAAAATTCTCTAACATACGGCAAGACGAGCGGGGAAGGAGAGGCTCACGCCTCTCTGAACTCTATTGTTTGGGTCGCTGAATGTGCGTGGTTGTAGTACAAATGAAGCAAAGAGACGAGAGATTGGCGAGATGTTTGTGAGGAGGAAGTTAGATGTGTTGGCGCTGATTGATAAGGTGTGGTGTTGTTGTCGAGTGATCGACTGGCTAGTAGCATTACTGAGAGGAAAGAGGTGTCCTCAAGATTGATGTGTGTGAAAGTAAAGTTTGGCTTATAAAAATGGGTATTTTTGAGTGCGTACAGACCTGGTAGCTGGAGGAGTGAGGATGAGATGAAACAATTTCGGACTGACCAGAGCGAGTGGTTTTGAAAGTCAATTCTAAGTGGTTGTACTGGGCGACCTTAATGCGAGAGTGGGAGATGCATTAGTGGATAATGTGATAGGGAGGTATGGTGTTCCTGGTAGGAATGACTGTGGAGAAAACCTCATAGGTTTATGCATGGAGCAGGAGCTGGTCGTCGGAAACAGCCAGTTCAACAAGCGAGATATCCACAAGTACATATGAGAAAGAATGGCGAATGGTGGGGAGGCTGATGGATGTGCTAGTGTTGAGAGGAGAGGGTGGAAGAGTGTCTGACCATCTGCTGGGGAAAGGAAGATTAAAGAGTGGAGCAGGTGGAAGTGGAACAAAAGTGTGGGAGGAGGAAGAGAGTTAGTGAAAGTGAGTGAGCTAAATGGTACAAGCAGAGCGGAGGAGTTCCAGTAGGCATTGAGGGAGGAATTTGACAACGTGAGAGGGCAGGACCTGCAAGATGTGGAGGGAGAATGAGAAACATTCAGAGATGCCTTGTTGAGATGTTCGAGAAATGTGTGTTATGCAACGTGTGGGCGGGTGCAGACGGAAGAGCTGCGAGTGGTGGAAAAAAGAAGTCAAACTGGCGGTGGCGCAGAAGAGAAGAGCTTTAGAGGAGTGGTTGAAGGCGAAGTCGGTGGTGGCCTATGACTTTGATTTGATCTGATTTGAGCCTCATTTCCATCGGAGCCTCAACCTGATTAGATTTGAGCCTCATTTCTACCCGAGCCTCAACGTGAGTCATAATAGGCTGCTCCGTAGGGCGCGACCGTCATTGATTCAGGTACGTTCGCACGGCCTCGCGGGCGAAAATATTAGTCATGTCAAGATGAAGTCGGTACATATTTCAATTGTGACATATTCGCGTACTAGCGCGTACGGGAGAGTAAAGAGTTAACGCGTATCTTCGTAAAATGTGTTATTTCTGTGCGTAATGGGGTGGAGAGACCACCTCACTTGCACAGGTGTTTAGGGTTTAGACAGCTTCGTATATTATGGTGTGTTTTCCGAAAGCACCAAGCTTTTTACGGTAGGTTGGGTCCGTGAGTAGGCTTTGAAGGTTGCACGGGGGATAGAGGAACGCTCGTCGGGCTGCCGCGAGTGCGTTGCAATCCATCAGTAAGTTTTTCACGCTGAGAGCCATTTGGTGGCAATAGAAGCAAGGTGGTGCGTTTGGTCCTATGTCAATATCCATCAGGTAGTTGTGAGTTATCCACTTGTGTCCCGTGCAAAAGCGGTTGATGAACACTTGGTCTTCTCTGTAGGTGAACTTCGTTTCCCATTCTCCGACTACTGCTTGACCTGTCTCGGACATCACAATGAGATCGTGCTGCATTTTACGTAGAACTGGATGTTCGTAGTGCAGAGTTTTAAGCTGGGTGAGGACACTAAGACTGTCTGAGATTACGACGTATTTGGGGAAGCGATGTGCTTTTGCAATAGAGATAAACTAGCTCGAGTGCGCGAAGCTCCGCAGAGAACACGGAGGACTCTTTTGGGAATGTGGCCGGGAGTGGGGTGTCCCCGAACACAGCGGCGGCTCCCACTCCGTCCGCGGTTTTGGAGCCGTCAGTGTATATGTGGCGGTGCTCCAAATATTCTTCCTCGAGTAGTCTTAGAAATTCCTGCCGGTACGCGTTGGTTGGAGTAGTTGCTTTAGGGTAAATTGCAGATCTATGTTGACCGGTGGCCATGTTGGTGAGTTAACTTCAAGGATTCGGTAGGAAAATGAATGCTTAATAGCTTTACGATTGATTTTTAGCGAGGTCAGCAGATTGTCCACACGTAGGGAAAACGGAGAACATATATTCTTTTTAATCGCGAAAAGGCGCTTATCGGATATGTTGGTAATGTGGCTGATTGGCGGGTTGTTGATTAGACTTCTTGTCTTAAAATGGGTATTGTAGCAAAAGATTGTTTTGCCGGAGCGGAAGTGGAAGTTCGTTAGCGAGCACGTAAAGGGATTCGATTGTGGTGGAGCGAAACGCGCCGGTTGTGATACGCAAAGCATTGTTTGCGATGGTCGAGAGTAGTTCCGGCTGCTGGACCCTAGACAACGGCTCCGTAGACCATGCGCGATCGTTTTATTGCTCTGAACAACGTCATTCCGGAGTCCATGTTGGCACCGAACTTCAGGGATGTTACCGATTGGATAAGTCCCGTTGACCTTTCACAGCGAGTCGCCAGGGTTGCGATGTGGGGTTGCCAGGTGAATTTAGGGTTCCACACAAGATTTAGGTATTTTATCGTTTCTTCGTATACTAGAGAGGTGTTGTGCAGCGTTAGGGCTGGCTCCAGGTGTAAACAGGGCACAAGGGTAGAGTGCATGTTTTTAGTTTTAAGGGCGAGAATCAGAATCTGACTAGGGAAGCCCAGTTCCCGACTAGGTTTAGGCACTTCTGGAGTTCATGTTGAATTGTTATGAGGCCGGGGTATCTGTAGCTTGTTTGTAGGTCGTCCACGTATATTGATGAGAGCAGTCTTCCGTCTCTGGGAAGAATGTCGGCTAACTGATCGATTTTGAGAATAAAATGAGTGACACTGAGAAAGTTTCTCTGGGGGACGCCAATTTCTTGCGGATGTGACTGAGACAGTGTCGTCAACCTTGACCCTGGAGGTGCGGTTTTGTAGAAAATGGTCGATGAAACGTGGTAGGCGACATCTCAAACCTTTACGGTGGAGATCTTTCATGATCCCGTATTTCCACGTAGTGTCGTATGCTTTTTCAACGTCGAAAAATATGGAAGCTACACGTTTTCTTCGGACGAAGGCCTGTCTAATGTCTGATACTAATCGTACGAGGTGGTACGTTGTTGAGTGGCGCTTACGGCCACCGCACTGCATGTTGTTAAGGCCTGCATGCATTTCAAGGAAGTCGACAAGGCGTGAGTTTATCATTGTTTCCATTGTCTTACATTGGACGCTAGTTAGGGCAATGGGACGATAGTTATGCGGGTCGCTGTGACATTTTCCGGGTTTGGGTATCGGGATAATTACGGATTCCCGCCATTGATTGGGAAAGAATGAATTTGAATACAACGTATTGAACACATTTAATAGGTGCTAGAGAGCGTTGTCAGGAAGGTGTTTGATCATATTGATGTGCACTCGGTCCGGCATGGGTGAGGTTTTACGAGTGTGGTCGATAGCATATTGTAGTTCATGGAGGGAGAAAGGTTTGTTGTAGAATTCTTCATTAGTGGAAACAAGTCGATATGCTCATTATCTCTTGGGACTTTTTCCTCTTGCAAAGAAGCCGTATAGTTTGTTGATTGTGATATTTGGCTGAATGTCTGAGCTAGTTTGTCCGCGATATCCGCGTATGACGAATAGACAGTGTCTCCGTCCGACAGTATGTGGATAGGTCGCTCGGGGCGACCTTGGATACGTCTGATTTTTCCCCACACTTAGGAAAGAGGGGTGATTCGATTGATTGTGTCAACTAATTGGGTCCAGCTTTCTCGCTTCTTCTTTAAGCTAAGTTTGCGGAGCACGGCAGTTTAACTTTTCCAGGCTACTCGGTTCCTATAGTAACGCGCGGCGAAAGGCCATGTACATTCTTTCACGCTTGTCCATTGCTTCTTGTACCTCCGGGCACCATCAAGGTTTTGGGAAAAAGGTTGAAGGTAAATATTGGGGGATGCATGCGACAGCTGCGCTTTGGAATTTCCCGTATTGATGTATGACAAGGTCGCGCTTTGAAATTTATTCGGGAAGGCCTTCTACATGGTCCCAAGCGACATGTGTCGAGTATTCCTCCCAGCTGGGTTTCCGGTAGTTGAATCGAAGTGCCTGTGCGTCGGGATTGTTAGTAAGGAGCGATATGATCACCAAGTTGAATCACTGTCATGTGTAGAAGGCAGGACTCCCCAAACGAGTTGGGGAGGTAAAGTGGGGGAACAGATTGGTAAATCGGAGGCGGTTTCACTTTCGATGGTGATCCGTGTGGGTTGTCCGTCGTTGAGAAGGACCAGGTTGTGAGTGTCTATGGTGTTGGCCGTTATTACTCCCCTGGGGTCTGTTCTTCACTGCGACAGCTTGGAGTTCTGTTCTCAAAGGTGAAGAGGTGATAAGGTATGCTTTGATGGATCATCAGAGCTCCGCCGTGTGCAGTCACTTTCTTGTGACTTTTGTGAGAGTGTATGACATATTGAGGGATTGTAAAGGGAGCTGTGTCACGGAGTTTGATCTCCTGGAGGCCTCTACCACTAAAGGTTTATGGGTGGAAATTAGCGATAATAATTATTTTTTCTTGCTTCTAAGCCCCTGCCAATTCCACTGAAGTATTGTGTTGTTGTTTATTTTGTATCTGTTTCAAGACCAGATCTTGATGGTCTGAAGTGGTTGCGGTGGTTTGTAGGAACTTTCGTGGTGTTCGTGTCTATTTAGCGCAGGTGTCTTAGATCGAGAGCGTTCGCAAGAGCATCCGTTTCCAGTGGAACATGATCTAATAGACTCACTGCGTTCTAGGCTGTGAGTGCTCTAGTAGGAGGAGGAGGCCGAGGGAGTGCGATCTTTGCGCATGCTTCTTGAGTGAGTGCGTTTCTCTCCTATGGAGTTTTTTTTTCAACATTATGATGGGCCGAGTAGTAGTAGTTGGGATATTTGAGTCGACCGCGGTGCCTGGTCGATCAGTGGTTTCGGGTATCAGTTCTTCGTTGAAGATTTTCAAGGCGTCCTCGCGCAGGTGATGGTCGTTCTCACTTGTGAGATGTTCTGGTGTCGGGCATGTTAGCCGATAGTTGAATACCTAACTTTGGTTTTCGCTGGGTGCGGTCGCAGTTAAGACGGTCAGAAGTCATTCAACGCTCTGATCAAGGCGAGCTGAGGTTCGTAGGCTAAAGCTATCTTTTTGCAACGTGGCGAGACAGCGTCGTGTACCCCGCGGTTGTCGGAGGATGAATCTTCGTCTCTTCGCTTTTAGATTTTCGGATTATTGGACCTCTCCTCGTGGTCGACCGAGGCAGCATCCATCGCAGTACTCTCCTGGGCACCGGTGGATTCGTTGCTAGGGACGCCCGCCTCTATTACGACGGCGGTCGCTGGGCTGGTTATGGTATTGTTATTACTGGATAGGGGTGTTAAGGGCATGGCAATAGTTTGTGTTAACGGTACGCGAGTGTCGTCTGGTGGGGTAGACTTAGTTGCAGATTTAACTATTTTGGCGTAATTTGAAGTACGGTAGTTTGAATTTCATCGTGGAAGATTGGGATGGCTTGTTTTCGTGTGACTCAGCGGCCATTTAGTACGATTGCCATTGCTTTCTGGTCTATCTGCTTTGGGCAGTCGCGGTCACCTGCCTCATGGAGGCATGAGCAGTGGTAGCAGTTAGGTTGGTGGGCTGTGCAGTCCTTTCGGTCATGCTCGCCGGCGCACCTCTTACAGCGTTGTGGTATGTATGACTGGCAGTATTTGATGACGTGGCCGTATTTCAGACATTTTTTGAACATTGCAGACCATGTCGCCACTGGGTAAGTTTTCGTTTTTACCTTTTCGTTCGGGATTGCTATGAATTCCGGTGTCACGTCCTGGAAAAATGATTTGGTATGCGGTGGTGTGGATGTTTCGTGGTTTGATCCATTCTGCTAGGGAAACGATGGTGATTCCATAATCCTTTGCTAAACTTGCTGCTAGAGCCTTTAGGTCAGTTTTGGGAGTGTAGTTGGAAGTGTATATAATTCGTCTTGTAGCATTGAAGAACGGATGTATTTCGACAGTTACTTTGTGTTCGTCTATTTTGTTAATCCTTTGTTTTGAGGGTGAGAAAGGGAGAACCGGAGAGGAAGAAGTAGTGAAAGGTGAAAATGGCCGGCTGTTGTTGGAAAGTGGTGATGTACGGAAGAGGTGGGCCGAGTATTTTGATAAGTTATTGAATGTCGAAGATGACAGAGAGGCTGACATTGTTGCTGTGGGTGGTGGTGCTCGGAAGCCAGTTTTGGGAGAAAGACTTGTGGCGGACATTACCAGGGAAGAGATGCAGGAGGCGGTGGACGTGATGAAAGTAGGGAAAGCCCCTGGTTTGGATGGCGTTGCGACCAAGTGCCTGAAGAAGGGTGGAGTAACGATTGTCGAATGCAGAGTTTCTATGCTGGCAGCCGAGCATGTGTCAGAGTGGGAAGCGAGGTGAGTGATTGGTTCACAGTGAAATGGGACCGAGACGAGGCTGCGTGATGTCTTCCTGGCTGTTCAACCTCCATATGGATGAAGTGGTCAGGGAGGTGAACGCGAGTATGCTGGGTCGTGGCTTGGAACTGTAGGAAGCGAATGGGCGAAGTTGGCAGTTGAGCCAGTTGCTATTTGCTGATGATACGGTCCTGGTTGCGGATTCAGAGGAGAAGCTATGTAGGCTAGTGTCTGAGTTTTGTAGAGTGCGTTAGAGGAGGAAGCTTCGAGTGAACGTGGGTAAGAGTAAAGTATTGAGATGTTAGTGTCACCCTAAATGAAGTGCTCTTGGAGGATGTTCAGTGTTTCAAGTATCTGGGCTCCCATGTGGAGATAATTGAACCAGTGGAAACTGAAGTGAAGGCGAGAGTGAAGGAGGGATGTAGAATGTTCGGTACACTAAATAGTGAAATGAGCTGTAGGACGTAGGGAATGGAAGCAAAGAGAGGGCTGTAGGAGGGTGTTGTAATCCCAACTGCGCTCTACGGAGCTAAGAGCAGAAGAGAGAAGAAGGTTGAATGTTTTCGAGATGAAATGGAGAAACGCTGAGAGACAGGGATCACCAACGAAGTGGTTCGAATCAGAACAGAGATGGTGAAGAAGTTAGAGGACAGAGTGGATTCGCGTGTTCTGAGATGGTTCGGGCACATGGAGAGGATGGATGAAGGGAGATTGGTGAGAAGGGTGATGAATGCAGAGGCGATTGGTCGCAGGCTTAGAGGTAGACCGAAGTTTGGGTAGATGGATGGTGTGAAGCAGGCGTTAGGAAGGAGAGACATGAATGTGGAGGTGCCGGGAGAACGTGCAATAAACAGGCGTGAGCGGAGAATGATTTTGAATGGTTGATTTTGACGCTGCTCTGATGGGCTTTCCCGCCCTTGGCATCCCGTTGTTGGGATGGTCGTGGGTGGGGGGAGGCCCGGTCATCATGACGCAGCGGGGGTAAACCAGTGAAAACTGTCGGGCCCTGCTGCTGACGACGGATCCTCGGACTGCACTCGTGACCCAGGGTGTATGTTGAGGGGGGTACCGGCCGGACCCTTTAGCACTAAAAGGCTAAATTGTGTGAGTGTGAGGTGCGCTTTGCTGTCGGCCACCCCCCTTTCTGGGGGATGCGGCCTAGTGTTTGTATCTGTAAAGCGTTACTCAGCTCGATATTTACGCAGTGGGCCAGATACTTCCTCCCCTGTCAGTTTATGTTTATCGGTCTGCCTCCCGGTTGTTTGGAGAGCGAGTTCATCATGGTGAATGGGTTCATTGAGGGAGCAACTTAGTTTGCACCGCTATCTACAAGCGTTATGAGGAAGTAGGAAGGGGATGATGCTGGTCTTCTCTCCTGGGTGGGAGGGTCAGCCTGGGGGGAGCGAATCGCGGCCGCAGCCTCTCGTCGCCCGACTTTGTGCTCAGTTTGGTATTGAAGGATCTCTCTCTCAGTTGTGTATGGTATGATTTTGCAAGGTTTTTCGCATATTCTGTTTTTGGAGAGTATCTGGTGGAGCTATCGTCACGGCTGGCGGTGATATTGAGAATTGGACGGCCAGTCATGGAGCCCAGTTCTTCTCGTAGTTTATATGGGCAAATATCCGGTCTGTCATTTACATCGAATGTCATTTTCAAGTGTTCGGGGAATTCAGGGCCGTTGTTGAATAGGTTGTCTTTATCAAATCGTGTGTATTGTCTCATTGTGTTTTTTGGTGTTTGGGCGTTACGAGTTTCAGCTGGGAGGAAAGCGATGTTATCGGAGAGGTCTGAGGCGGGAGCACACGAACAGGTTACGGGTTCCCTGGCCTCTATTCTTTTCATCAGCTCATCCAGTCGGGTATTCATAGTTGCACAAAGGTTCTCGAGTTTAGTGAAGCGTTCGCCGACTTCACAGGAGGGTGCCGAGCAGTCCTCAGTCTCCAGCTCGGGAAGGACCACCATTTTGCATATCTTGCCCAGGGTATTTTGCATTCCGGTTATATTCGCGTCAAGCTTCGAGACATGTTCATTTGTGTCGGCGATTACGATCTGAGTCAGGTCTCCTGACGATGAGAAACTTCTGAGGGGTTCGTCTTTCTTTCAGGCAGACTGGTTTGAGTGCGACGCTCTGGAGGGGCAGTCAGCCCCTTGCCCATTGTTTGATCCCCGGCTTCTACCCGGGGTTCTGGGTAATGAAGGTGGGGCCTTCTTTACATTTATTTCCATGTATATACGAATATATAGAATAACTTAATCCTTAAATTTACTCTTAAAATTAACCTTAAATATAGATGTTTTTGTGAATATTTTTCATTTATATTAAATTCTGTTTCCAACAATTTTTTGTTGCTTTTTTCAATTTCAATTGGTTTCGATTCTAAGTTCACAAACCCCGGTGTCAGTGGGGGGCTCACCTCTTTGTGCACCAGGGGGGATGTAGTTACAAGCTGTTTCAACTCAAAACGTATTTAAACAAAGGGACAAATGAATATTGGTGGATAACGAGGACACCACGGGAAGGCGGGTGAGCCTGGGATACCCCCAGGGGGTATCCCTCTGAGGTGCTTTATTGCTCTCGCTCTAAAGAGATGATAGTCGATCTCTCCAATTTAGTAGAAATCTTTAAACTTTACGAGACTATATTCGGTCTCGGAGCGATACTCGACTTAGAGCGGCGGTGACCGGCTCTTATTTGGTAACAGCAAAAAAAAAATATCTATACCCTGGAAACTTGCAAACTTTGGAGCTTAGATGCGAAGAACAGTATGGGATGTTAATTTCAAACTCGGTTAGTTGTCCGTCACTGGTTAAAATACTGCCTCTGCGCAAAGCTTTCCCCGAGGAGAATTTCCTCAGTGGTAGACTCCACTTTCGCAATATTGAAAATTCATTAGCATTTTGAGGTAATGCCCACACAAGAGTCTTCGACATGAGTTCAGGGGTTGGTTTGGGAAAAATAAAAACTGATGTCTAACAAGAAATTGAGGTGGAGCTCTGCGTAGGCTGCTGATGTCTAATAAGAGTTGTAAAACATTGAAATACATGAATTATTGCCGAAGCCTAAAGCATCTTGAAATCCTCCCTAATAAAAAACGGACCAAAAGTAAGCTGATATTTCATTTATTTCAGAGCTTGGTTGTGAGAAATCGAGGATAGACAAGCGGTCGTCCATTCCAACGGAATAATCACGTCACCCAGCATCATTCGTTACTTCAAAAATATTAGCATTCGCTAGCAAAATTTCGTATTCAGGATTTAAGTTTGACTTACAATTCCAACTTTCCCGAGGGTCTTGGATTGTTGGCCCATAGCTTTCTCGCAACGAACACTTTGGTAATCAAACAAATAATGCCACAATACCTGCCAGTGGACAGGGTGCAATAATAGTTTGTACACAAGCCTAATGGAGTCCTGGTGGCAGAGTAATAGAACGTTTGCGACGGCAAGTTGTGATGTGCTGTCAGACATTGTACCCAGGAGAGGGCTATGTGCATTTAGGGGGTACATTAGTCTTTATCGAGTGAATTTTGATTTATAAATCGCCTGCAGCTTGGCTTATTGTAATTAGGAAGAAAAAATGCTTCAGTTAGAGTACTCTAGAACAGCTTTTGAATGATGTATTTCATGGGATGATAAATCCAAAGATGTAGGCGGAGAGAAAAATAAAAAGAATGGCAGAATGTCAGAGCAAATATAACAAAATGAGTTCAATATTCTAATTTGAAAATGGTCTTCATTTAATCATAACACGTCACCAGAAATATCAAGCAATGTTTTGCTATAACTTAAAAATGGCAAAAAAAGGATTGTTTCGTACAAGACATTTGGGATTTTTCAAAAATCGCCTTCAACAACTTTACTGACTTTAAATCTCTAAAACTTTCGAATTTGATAATCTTTCTTGGACCTCCATTCTGACACAAAGTGAGAGTTGTAGGGTATAGGCCGCAACTGTTGGCGCTCAAAGACTACATTTGTATCATACGTGTGTGCGTGCATGAGAGGAGAGTGAGGCACGCCTTGCCGTCGGCCACCCCCCATCTGTGGGGTCCGTTGCGCCTGTCACTCTAAAGAGCATTCAAATGATACACTCCTAATTAGTGTACCAATTGGAGCTTTTGGAAGTGAATGGGCAAGAGTGGCCAGTTGAGCCAGTTGCTGTTTGCGGATGATACGGCGCTGGTGACGAATTCACAGGAGATGCTATGTAGGCTAGTGTCTGGGTTTTGTTGAGTGTGTGAGAGTAGGAAGCTTCGAGTGAACGTGGGTAAAAATGAAGTAACGAGATTCTCGAGGACTGTTCATGCGAGCAGAAGTAGTGTCCTCCTAAATGGAGAGTTGTTAGATGAAGTTCAGTGTTTTAATTATCTACGCTTCCATATGGAGAAGACTGAACTAGTGGAAACTGAGGTGAAGTCGCGAGTGAAGGAGAGGGTGTTAAGTGCAATGAGCGGCAGGAAGTTGGGAATGGAAGCAAAGAGAGGGTTGCGAAATTAGGGTGGGTGGATGGATGGTGTAAAGCAGGCGTTAGGAGACTCGAATGTGGAGGTAGCGAGAGAGCGTGCGATGAATAGGCGTGAGTGGTTGATTTTTGCCGCTGCCCTGATGTGCTTTCCCGCCCCTGGCGTCTCGTTAACGGTGTGGCCCGGTCATCATAATGCAGTGGGGGTAACAGTCACGCTGTCGGGCCCTGCTGCTGACACGGACCTCAGACAGTACTCGTGACCCAGAGTGTCTTGTGCGGTTTCCGGCCGGACCCTTAAGCGCGAAACGGCTAAGTTGTGCGAGTGTGAGCGTATGAGGGTGTGTGATGCACCTTGCCGTCGGCCACCCCATCCTGGGGGCTTCGGCCTAGTATCTGTACTACTAATCATGATCACTGTGGAGGTCTAAGAGATTCAATTCATTTGTCTACCGAAAAAAAATCGAGAAAACGACGTTGCATATGGCTGTAGTACTCCCAACAGCCTTCAAATGATGTATTGGTCGTGATTCTGACTCAACTAATAACTTTAGAAATTATGGCAATTTTATGGAAGTTACAACTGACAAACCAGACCGGTGTACACAATTAATTCCCGAGTTCAAACCCTTATGAATGATATGTAACGTTGATCATTCCGCTGAAGAAAAACATCACGGTGCAACATAATGAACAATTAAGCAAATGTGTCTCTGTGTGTGATCCTATTCATCAAGTCAAGTAATTAGGCGTCGTAGATCATTCAGTGTTGAAAGAAGCTTTAGAATTCTGAAATATACTTCTCGTGTGAAGCGTGAAGATCATGGCCCGAGCTCGATATTTGAGGAATACAAACGAATTTAAAAATAAAATGATGCGGTGTTCAATGTACAGTCTTGTTGTTTAGTTTAATTTAGATATGAAATGATGCGGTGTATAGTGTACAGTCCTGCTATTTAGTTAAAGTCAACAAACGTCGCCAGCTATGTATTATTATTGAACCACAATCATTTGAAAACAAGCTCTTGTCCATCGCCTAAAAATCAAGGCATGTGAAATGGCCAAGTTCAGAGCTGGATTATGAAAAAACTCGATAGATTTCGAAAGAAAAAAGCTGTGGAGTTCTGTGTACGATGTTGTTTAGCATTATAAGTGTAGGCATGGAGGTTTGACTGACAGACTAACGCAACGACATGGCCAATTTGGGCTTGAAAGACCTCAAGGACATATTTTCAAGATGCACATGAATTGAATAATCCAAGAAATAAAAAGCAAAATGTATAAGTCGTGTCAAACTCAAGCTTTTCAAGACTATTTTTGAATTCAAGACGTTTTTCACCAAGATGGAAACCTAATTCGATTGATTTTTGTTCATTAAAATATAAGAAAAAATGCCGCCATTTCAATTTGAAGGTTCAAACAGTTAAGTTGCCATACAAGACAAAAATAGCTCTCTTAAGCCGTTTGACGAGCAGCCAGAGCGATAAGACAAACACAAAAGAGTTTGCATTCGATGTATTACGTGTTGATGCCGCTATACTTTTCATATGGGTGTAGCGGCCTTAACCTCCTCTATGCAGGGACTTGCCAGTGGAGATTGCGCCTTAAGCGCCGTCTCTGCGGTGTTGAGGTGGACGCAGCCTGGGCGCTGCCGGCCCTTAGGCCCAACGACACTTTCATGACACCAGAGCCACGACATATACACTGCATTATTTTTTCATGGACAACTGAACAATCCAAAACAATTCTCTCCTGTTAAACATCCCTGCTCCACATGAGGGGATCCTTGCACGCGTCTGGTTGATGCGTTGCAGTGTGGCTGAAGGACATGAACACGCTTCAAGTTTCTGTGTTCTGGTGCCCACAGTTAAAATTATACTGCGCGGGTGGCCATTTTAACTGCCACACAACCCACAAAGGTAATTCAGATAGTAACAAAAATACTCGACCCCACCACTTAGCCGCTCACCCATTTTTCATCTCCCACGTCCCCTTGTCTCAAAACGCGCGTGTCGGTGAGTATCGAGGATTTTGGGCGGTGTGTTGGCGTGTTTTTCAGTGCCGCAGGTGGAAACCGGGGCTAAGCAACAACAACAGAATTCCCACTTTGCGATATCATGAACAAGACGCAGAGACGTCCGGAATGCTTCAATCAATTGTATAATGGGCGGACACGTCTACAATCAGTATCGAGCGTTAGCAGTGTTCTGGGCAGGCGCTGACGTGTGCACATGTGAAAGCTTCCTTCGGAACCCAGTCTCATATGAAATCATGAGGCAGCATCTGGTTAGTTCGTGGAGCTTCACATGTGAACTGTCCGTAGACGCTAAAGAATTGTGCAGCTAGGAAACAACTGCCCTCTACGCCTATTACCCACTGGTGTGCGCTATACCGTTAAATAAATCAGGAAACCACTGTTCTTTTAATTCACGGCTCACTAGCAGCTGCACGCTATAGCATTAAATAATCAAACTGATAACTAGGAGGCTAGTAGCAGCTACAAACTGGTACTACTGTTCAGTGCGGGTGGCAGTTACATGGACGCAGTTAGCATGTAGTAAAAATTCAGCTAATTTCACATATAAACGAGGTCCAATCCCGCATAAAGGGGTTTGCCGATGACAAGACACTCCTTAAACTAGCCCTGTGGCTATAAAAGCTTCGGCTAGGATCCTGCAACCCACGTCAGGTCAAGACTGAGATCATAGATCAGTGTCAGCCGCAGGGCCCGACAGCGTTCACTGGTTTACCTCTGTGGAGTCATAGTTACCGGGTTCTCCCATACCTACACCCATCTCATTTCTCAACATGACGGCAGGGGCGGAAAAGCACATCAGAGGTGCGTCAAGATTCATCCATTCACAACCATTCTCCACTTGCCCATCAATTGAGTGCTCTTCCACTACCTCCACACTCGTGTCTTTCCTTCCTAAAGCCTGTTACACGCCATCCATTCGCACAAAACTCGGTCTACCTCATGGCCTGCGTCCGTTCACCTCCGTTTTCATCATTCTTTTCACCAATCTCCCATCGTCGCCCCTCACCAAGTGCCCTAACCACCTTGGAACACGTGAACCTACTCTCTAACTTACTGCCCATCCTCGCTGTAATTCGAAGTCATTATTGATCCTATTCCTCAGCGCCACTCCGGCCATGCCCCTCTTAACATTTCATTTCGATAACATTTAACCTTCTCTCTTCCGCTCTCGCTCACACGTCTCAGTTCCGTAGAGCATAGTTGGGTCAACAACCCTCTCATACAAACATTTATTTGCTTCCTTACCTAGCGACCTACAGCTCATTACTCTTCAGTGCACCCAACACTCAACAGCCTTCCTTCATTCGCAACTAAACACGAATACAATTAAAGCGTTACTTCAATACAATAATCAGGCGATGATTGGTCGTCACTTTTCTCTATCTAAATGAACACAAACGGACGGAAGCACAGAAAACTCTATTTGAATTTTACAGCAAACCAAGTTCCTGTAACAAAACGCTCTCCCAACAGATGAAATATAATCACTCTCATAGGCTTCATGGCATGCAAGCTTTGGTAAAAAGGATTAGGTTAGTAACCAGGGTTCTGTGGTTAACTAAAGTAGAGATGGAAGAAAACAAGCGATACATACTCGTTAAATCAATGGCAAGCAAGTTAGCAAGTAAGCAGAACAAGCAAAATTGGCAGGGCAGCGCTGCACGAACGTGCGCTAACACGAGGACTGCTGAGGCAGTCACGTCGGCGCGCCTCACCTGATAGCCGGAGAGCTGCTGCTGGGGGGCAATCTGCACAGCAGGGCTCATTGTCTGGGAGGCCAGCAGTCCCGGGGGAGGCGCCGCGACGGTGTTGATGAGGCGATGGACGCCGGGGTACTGGTGGTGGAGACCTCCGGCTGAGCTGAAAGGAGTCCCCATCTGGACGGGAGGTGGCGGGCTGGTGAGGTGCAAGTGCGATGTGGTGTTGCCGAGGGATGTGGGGACGGCGCCTGAGAAGGGTGGCAGTGGGACATTTAAGGCCATTATTGGAGGGCTGGACTGGTGGGAGGGTTCACTAGGGCTGCTGATGTGATTGTTGAGGCCAGAGGAGCTCACCATAGGGAACTGAGCGTATGAGTGAGCGGCGGCACCACCTCCGAGGGAAAGGGAGCTTGAGGCGGCACTGAAGGAGCTGGGGAGCAGTCGAGACGTCACAGAAGATGATAAAAATGAGTCAGAACTGCTGACGGCAGCAACTTGCGGCTCTAAACAGAAAGAACTCGAACTAAACGGGACGGAGCTTGTACTGTTGTAGCCGTAGCTACCGGAGTAGCCAGTGGAGGAGGCAAGGGAGCTGGTGGTCATGGCTTGAAAACCTCCATTCATTGAGGCGCTGGAGAGCGCCGGAAACGACGTTGTATCGTCGGTGTTCAAAGGCATGTCCAACAGTTCATATTTCTGAGGAAAAATCTCGCTTCTCTTCCTGCCCGGGAATTGATTAAAGCCAGGTGGGGGCTCAACTGATGTTCCGATGTGAAGGTTGCAAAAATACTCGTTAGTTGACGGCTCGGTGATCAAAGCAGCCTCTTCCATCTCCTGCTTGTTAATTGTATCAATCAAGTCGATGGACTCCTCTGCAATGGTTGTGTCCGCACTGGTCTCTGTGAAAAGAGGCTGCTGCTCCTGAGAGTCGCTGGTGCTGTGACTACCTTCGTCAGGGGAGCTTTCGTGATATTGTGATGGCACCTGTGGTAGCTCAGATAGTTTTCCTAAACTAACTGAACCGCCGCACTCGGTGGCAATACTGAATAGTTGCGTCATATTGATGCTCTTCCCTTCAGTTTTTGCATCCTCGGGAGTTGCGCTCACGGACGTCGCTGCGCACCCTGCCGGGGCGTTACTGCACTCACCTGTTATTCTGCTCAATCTCGCACGAGTGTCTTTGAGGGCGCACTCGCCGCCAGTACTGCGATCTTTCAGCATTGGAGTGAGTTGTCCTGAAGGAAATAATGAAGGATGGTTCTTGGAGGATGACATGTGCTCACTGGGAATGTTTCTGGCAGATGAAGAGTATTGGTGGGTGACGTTGGAAGAGGAGGGTAACTGTGTTGGGCTTCGGTCTGTTGGAGGGTAATGTTGGTCACGAGGGACCCCAACTGTACCCAAGTGCTGCTGTGAGCCCGCCTGCGAGGCTCCACAGCTGCCGGCCTCAGAGCTGGTTCGTGAACATGAGCGGTTGGGAGTGGACTGAGCTCCATGCGATGCTTGTAAGCGAGACTGACTTGAGGGTGACCGAGACGACAACAGTGGAGGCCGTCCGTTGACGGGCCCTGAACGAGACTGTTGGGAGTAGTGCGAAGCGTCGTCAGAAGAAGTGTGCGAGTTTTGTGGACTAGTGTTAGCACGTGGCTGTGTGTTGTGCGGACTGGCGTCAGCACGGGATCGCACGTATAGAGCGCCATGCTTGCGGGTCTGTTCCTCACTACCGTGCCGTGCTGTGGCCTCGGTGGTGCAGAGGGGCTGCGCTCTGGAGCGCGTGGCGGCCCTGAGTTGCTGGGGCGGTATCCCACGCGGCATTGACCCTGACCTATCTGGGGGGCCGGTATTGACTGGCCTTGGTCTGCTGCTGTCACCGCCAACGGCACTACCTGAAAGGACAAATATTACCTCTTTAGTATCTGGCACTGGCAAAGCTACTACAGACTAAAAAGAGCAACATTACCAACACGTACAGAAAACACTAAAGAGATAATATTGTATCCAGTTCAGGTGCCCAGGCTGATAAACCGTGATATGGACAACAGAAACTACTCTCTTTGTTTTTGTGTTGCTTTTAATGAAAACAAACAACATTTACAACTGATGTAACACTTTGTAGCTAGCTATAACAGTTCTTGTATCATTAAGATTTCAAATCAAGTACTTGCGAGGAATATTAAATTCACTGTGAAAACTGCCCACAAAGAATGCAAATAAAATGGCGCCGAGCATCTGTTGCTTGCTGCGCAAATCACGATCATCACCTACTGATTAATAATATATGCAGCCAAGTGTCTGTGTGCGAGCCACTGCTGGTACAGTAACTCTAGACAATGAAGTAACATAAAACACAACTGATAGTTACTTTGATAATAGCTAAATAAAAACTGTCATAGACATTTCGGTCTAACTCATTGCTGCTAACTGTGTGCATGTTACCCGGTGCCAAATAGGTGAGTGCGGTCATGCACACAGCAACAGGGAAGTATAAGGTGTCCTTCAATCAGGTAAGTGCACTGGAATCAGCTTTTATAGGCTCGTCGTCTTAAATCAGGTTTGCTACGATTCTCACTCAATATTTTCATTCAGGATAAACATAAATTAATGTGACGAGTACTGGAAACAGATGCACTGCAATTTCAACTTCAACTAAGAGACAATACACAGATACAAACCGAGAATCATAATCGAGAATATCTCTAACCTTACACAAGAGTACTGTTATAGAATTCACACGATCATTGCGTTGATATTTACCAATATACTAAGCATAAAAAGTCTTTGTTCCGTTGCAAGAAGAGCTTCTTTCAGGACGGTGCTGCAAGGATCGCTAATGTAAATACGGTTATCAAGAACACATGTGCATAATTCTGTTCTTCAAAGACTAAAGTTCCATGCTACATGTTGGTGTTACAGTCCACAGCTGGGACAAGAGGCGACAGTGGTGAGTGGTACAATGGAGTGAACATGATGCTTCGTCTAGAGGACCAGGGAATCCACAATGAACGTAGTTAAAGCCCCACTTTTGGGAACATGTGGCACCCAAAGGAAATGTCACTGAAGGAAAGCTCAGAAGATGCAGTGGTCGGGACGAATTTGAAGCAACACTCTACTTGGAAAGTTTGTCAGCAGTAAAATTACCAACAGGCACTAGGCCGAAATCCTCCAGCAAGGGAGGTATCCGACGGCAAGACGCACCTCACTCTCATACACTCACACTCGCACACCTTAGCTCTTAAGCGCAAAAGGGTCTGGCCGGGGACCTTAAAACACACCCTCCGGGTCATGAGTGCGGTTCGAGGTCAGTGTCGGCAGCAGGGCCCGACAGCGTGACTGGTTTACCCCTGCCGCATCATGATGACCGGGCCCCCCCCAGCCTACGACCATCCCATCTCTGAACGATATGCATAGGGCGGGAAAGCACATCAGGGCAGCGCCAAAACTCAGCCGTTCACTATCATCCCCCACTCACGCCTATCCAGTGCACGCTCTCTCGCTACCTCAACACTCACGCCTCTCCTTTCTATCGCCTACTTTGCACCATCCATCCACCCAAACTTAGGTCTCCTTCTATGCCTACGTCCACTGGCCTCTGAATGCAACACATTTTTCACCTATCTCCCTTCATCCATTCTCACCATGTGCCTGAACCATCTCAGAACACGCGAATCAATTCTGTCCTCTAACTTCTTCACCATCCCCGTTCTAATGCGAACCATGGCGTTAGTGAACCTGTTTCTCAGCGACACTCCGGCCATACTCCTCAAACCTTTCATCTCGAAAACATTCAACTTTCTTCTCTCCTCTGCTCTCACTCCCCCCAAGTTTCAGCTCCGTACAGCACAGTTGGCAAAACGACACCCTCACAGAGCCCTCTTTGCTTCCATCCCCAACGACCTGCAGCTCATTACGCTCTTCAGTGCTCCCAACAACTCGCCATTTAGGAGGACACAAATTCTGCTCGCATCGACAGTCCTCGGGCATCTCATTGCTTTACTTTTACCAACGTTCACTCGAAGCTTACTCCTCTCACACACTCAACCAAACTCAGACACTAGCCTACATAGCTTCTCTTCTGAATCCGCAACCGCCATCTGCAAATAGCAACAGGCTCAGCTGCCAACTTCGTCCATTCGCTTCCAGCAGCTCCAAGCCACGACCCAGCACACTAGCGTTCACCTCCCTGACCACTCCACCCATATAGATATTGAACAGCCAGAGACATAATGCAGCCTTGTCTCGGTCCCAATTTCACTGAGAACCGATCACTCACCTCGCTTCCCACTCAGACACATGCTCGGCTGCCAACATAGAAACTCTGCACCGCTTTCAACAAATGTCCGCCCACTCCATACAAACGCTATGCCCTCCACAGCGCTTCCCTGTCAATCCTGTCGTATGCCTTCTCCAGATCCATGAAAGCCACGAACACGTTCTTTCCTTTTGCAAGGTACGTCTCACAGACCTGTCTCATAGCAAAAATCTGATCGGCGTACCCTCTACCACACCTGAAACCACACTGTTCCTTTCCAATTGCGCAGTCCGTACAGTCTATAATCCTTTTGATCAGCACTCTCCCGTACAACTTACCAACCTCACTCAACAGACTGAAATTACCTGGTTGATTTATAATATCAGGACTAGCTATCACACGAAACAGTTTGCACAGCGTAAAATTATTATATTATGTCATATAGGTGGCAGAATAAATGTCGCATTCATTTATATATGCTCAAGTAATTTGCATTAACTTTGATCGCATCAATTGAAGTCGTCAATACAAGCCATTCTAATAATCCACCCCTAACATTCCTACGATTGGAAGAAGGGAACGGTCTCGTAATAAGGGACCTGACCACTTCTACACATTCAAAGTGGCAACACTGAAAAGTTGACATCTGTTAAGGCACTAGTACGGTTTTCTAATGTGTTAAAGTAAATCACAATTTTTAGATCAAGGCTTGGTCAAGAAAATTAAACACATTTACGAAATGGTCCACTTACAAGATATTAGAATGATTTCTAACGCGATGGGGTCAATGTATTGGCATCAGAACGACTGCTTTATTAGGTAGAGAATCTGTTTGTGTTAGATTTGCAAGCAAGCATAACTGAAGGGCCATGGATCTCAACGCCTGAACGGAGTGATGATGTGAATTGAACTGGTGTAATTAAAACTAAAAATTATACGTATTAGTAGTTGCTTAACCCAAGTTCTTCCTGCGGTGGAGGAGGCACAAGCGGGACACAGCTCTAGTACCCACCGACATGTGCACGTTGGGAATGTTTCAGCAGGTGCCGACCTCTATATTAGGTCTACACCCCTGAAGAAATAGATGCAGTCTCGCGGGCGCTTCCACAGATATCGCACCGACGTGGTATCATGGTAGAGCCTGCCGAGTGCGACTGCTGGGCATTACGTGCTCGACCGTGTCGGACGATCCCTGGCAGACAGGGATTAGAGGGGACGTTCCCTAGGCTGTGCTGGTTTGACTGGAGGGCCGTGTGATGCTATTTGTAAGCCGTGACAGTCGACTCTGTGAGACCGTGTTGACTAGGTTATGGTCATCCAATGCAAGAGCTGTGAAGTTAGCGTGTCTGTTTGTGCATAGGTGTGTCATCTGTCGGACGAGGAATAGTCGTGTAAAGAGAGTCGATGTGTGTTATGTAAGTTTCGGTTTGTTTGACGTTGGTTCAATAGGTGATGACAATGATGGGTCGGGTTCGTTATCTTGTTAGCGGATTGTGCCCCTCTCGTATCAAGATGATGTTTTAGGGGAAGGATCTTGGTTTCCTCATCCGGTGTAGGGAATTAATGTGTGTGGGTGCATAATCAGAGAACTAGGCGGTGTTTACGTAGATGATTAGTTTGTATGTGTTGCAATAGATTCCTTGGAGTGACCGCAGGTGGTTGCGATAAGTACCCGAGACATGATCAGTCTGGGTATAACTTTGGTGCTGATATTGTTTGTGTGAAGTTTGAACGTAATCCCCGAGTAGTAAGTTACTCCATGGATAGTTGTAGTGGGACTGTGGGGCATGGAAGTGTTGTTGAGCGTGACACGAGGGTGGATGCGGTGTTCACCGTTATCTGATGTTAATAGGGAGTGTGAGGGATGACTTGCCTAGCACACATGAATTCTGTTGTCCAGAAGTCAGCCTTCAAGAGAGTTCAGGTACTACGAGAGGTGTGCACCTGCGGTCTCGTGTTTGTGGTGTTGTGTGATAGTGAGGTCATCCGCGTACCAGCTGCTGTAGGTGTATGGTCTGTTGGTATGGGCAGATCGTGCATGATGGTATTGAAAAGGAAGGGGGAAAGGCTAGAGCCCTGAGGGACACCATTGGGCAAGTGGCGAGTACGAGATGGTTCGTTATTGTTGACTGTGTGTGTGCATGTCTGACAGAGAAGAAATTAGCAAGCAACTTTTTATCAATTGGATAGATGTGTTGAATTTTTAATTTATGAGCACGAGTCTTGGAACTATGTCGAAGGTTCAACTAATATCTATGACTCATACCAGGGTGCGTTTGGCTGGCTTCTTTTCTTTATGCCTTCATGGATGGTCTCGGTGAGGTTGGCCTGCGTAAAGTGCTTCCAGAAGTCTTCAAGATTAGTCAAATGGTTTATCAGTCATAACTCGATATATTTTGCATGCCTGACGTGAGTTTTATCCCAATCATGTCTTTACTACACACCGCCCGCTGCCAGCTACGTTCAGACTTTCACAATCTTCCCTGACCGTGCGGATCTGTGGTTGGACACATGCCTGCTCTTTGAACCTCTGCACAATGCTATTCAATGCCCGAATTATCTACACTTGCCAAGGCCATTTAGGACTTAGATTAGATTAGAGTGACTAGGCTTTCTAGCAGGCTCGAGTCATCGTCCTTCTGGCGCCGAATGTCAAACCAGCAAACAATGCTGCATCAAGTTAGTCTTTGTTTTTCTTCTTTTTTCAATGTTCGAGGTAAGGTTTACAACTCCGCAAAGTCGAAGTCTTTTACGCGGCGAACGTCTATGGTATGTACGGGTGCCACAGGAGGTACAGAAACTTCTAAGGTGCTGAGGCCATATGGTCCCAGCACTCCCCGGATGGCAGTAAGGAGGAATAACACACTACCTACCCTGCTTCAGAGGCCCCAAGGATCCGCAGTAGTCCTTAAGGTGCGGGCTACGCGCTCCAACACCTGCTGAGGAGGAAGATGAAGAAGACAGAAAACAGGGATCTCATGCATGAGATCTACACTAGGTGAAGGAAATTTCACGCATGAGAACAGCAAGAATGGAAAGAAAAAGGAATAGTCGTAGAAAAAGGTTGCATGAACGAGCGCAATCTGTCTGTTTTTCCACCCGAAAGGAGAATAGTTAGTACCGGTAAGTGAACGTTTGAGTGTGTGTGTGTTTGTGTGCAGCGACTATTAGGAGAGTTGTTGAGAAGGACTCTGGGACAAGTTTACGGGAGTTTGAACTAAACATAAGATGCAAACGAGGTAAAGAGAAAGCCAAGCAAATCAGGATGGGGGAGAAAAGGAGATAGTAAAGGGTGAAGAAGAGGGGAGTCTGAAGGAAAATAAGCGTGTTCATCCCCCCGGTTGGGCAGTGACTACGTGCGGCTCGTAAACCCATTTACGACTAACTCCGTCAAAATATTCCTGCAACATGTACGAAGCATTGCTCAAGAATATTGAATAATAGCAGTTGAAGAGGGTTGCACGCGAGACGACTGGACAGAATACTTGAGGTCATCGTCGACTGGTGTTGATAAAGAAATGCAATGGATCAAAAATGTTGTATCTGGTTATACCTATTTACTCATGTTCCGAGAACTTTATTACCATAAATACAACACTTCTCAATAATCTGTGTAGCTAGACATATTGCTTATTTATTGTAATAACAGCGTACGTGTTTCGTCTCCTAGTCCGTTCCGTTATCGTGCTTTTAAAATGTACGAGAGAAACTCGTTACTGACGTGTCTGTTCGCCTACAGGCTCTTGAAAAACAAACTGCTCAACCATTTCCTTTGGGGTTAGCACTGCTGCAGCAGACGTAGTGTTCGACAAGGATTGATTGATTTGGGCCTCATTGACCGACAAGGAGGTTACATGGAATATTCTCTCATTGACACACCCCCGATTATAGTAAATGACAACGTACTGATGAGCTCCCCACCATCCAGATTAAATCAAGGGACTTATCCACCGGATCTCGAGCGCTAGGGCGAGCTCATCGACCTTGAAAGGCATAGATACAAGTACGTGCGGAAACGACAATATTTCAATTAAACCAGTCTGTGGAGCACCCGTCGTTGCAATAGCTCTTTCACCTCCTGCGCTGACTGTGTTTTCCTGTTCAATACTTTATGAGAGGGTGGAATAACTTCCCATCTTAATATGAATTACCGCCAAGCGAATAGAACGCGCGAACTTAGTCGCGGTGCATTGAATTCTTTTACACCGTAATTAGCTAAATCCACGCTGCACCTACAAAAACTTACAATTTGTAGTACCACACGTCGTATAAGTGAGAAACGCACAGAGTGATTTGGAAATTAGCCTAACTATAAAATAATTTCGAAAACAGAAAATTAATTTCAGAAAAAGTGACTAAGATTTTTCCGTAAGAACAGGCTTTATATGGTTTGAACCGCAAGACACTGAAATGCATACATTCAAAACGAAGTAATTGCATTAGAAGCATCACATTAAGAAAAGCCGCGTGGAAAAAAAAAAGCTAAAATGGCTCTGGTCCGTTGCCAGGAGGACATCGACTCTAGTGCACTAGAAATCCTTGACAATCTAATCTAAGCTAAGATTGCTATGTTCAGAGCTGCATTTTGAATAGCTACATGATCTAAAAAAATTAAAGTTTCTGCAAATGGAGGTTTCTTGAACCTGATCTCTACAACGTCAAAATTCCTGCCCTATTGACGCAGCCTGCTGCATTTACAATGTTGCTATGAAAAGGGACTGTGGTTTAAGCCAGCAATGAAGTGCTTGTCCTGAAAGTATTTACACATTTTCTTCTTCACTGAACATTACTTCGTAAATAGCTCCCGGGAGATTAAAAGTGGCAATTCTACTGATCAAAGTGCCCCCTCGGAGTTCATTAACTCGGCATCAATGTTCAGTGTGGCTATTTGTTACCCTAGGTAGGAGAGGTAAGAGAATCAACGTCGATGTTTGGTTTACAGGGTCTAGCTCAGATTCCTGCTACATGCTAGCAAAGAGCTTGGATAGGCCGGATGGTTCAACCTGAAAGTTACAATGGTCGGGTGACACCCTTTTCAAATGCAATACGCCCACTGTCACATCAATGACAAAGAACATCGTTCAGTTTTCTGTCACTCTCTCGTTACTGTAGCCCACCCGTTGCATTTACTCAAAGAGCGATCACGCTTTTACATACCAGAGCAATGCGCACTTCTTGTACCAAGGCTCAAAATTATTTCAATACTCAAGTTTCTGAACTTGCTATACTCGAAAAACTTCAGGTACTGAAACTCTAAAGACCAAAACAGTCGATTAACATGAGAACATTTATGTAGAATAAAATAAACCTAACGACCTGCAGCTGGTGTCGGGTTGATTGTTATGAATGCCATTCTATCAAAAAACAATTTTAGGCGACGTTGACAGTATAATACAAGCTACAAATTGATTTAATACAATATCTGCATTCAGTAAATCATTTTGCATCTAATGAATGTACTAAAAGTATTCAATTGCATGATGAGCAAACTGAAGAAAATGACGGTTCCTAGCACGAACAGAAACGGCTAATTAATGGTTAAGAGCAACGTTTCACGGAAACAGAATTTAGAAGACGAGCATCTGTAAACCCTCGCAGAAACATCACAATACTTATTATCGAGATAATAAATGCGTCGTAAGTGTTGCTTAAGTAGGAATACTCAACAAACAAAACGTATAGGTTTGAATTTCGATGTGACTGATGAGAAATAATAGTGCATTTGAATGCCAGCAACCGAATTTAGGGTAGAGTTGCCTGTGGCGATGACGTCTCGTTTAGTTCAACTACCCTCATCTGTAGGCGTCGAAGTGAGAATAAAATCAACCCAATAAATACACACAGGCGTCATAACCACGACTGTGGGCAGAAAATAAACACAGTCTGCTGACTGCTGAAGGGTGTTATCTCATGCGGACGCCAACAGAAACAAGCTGAGGCTCAATGAAGAATTAAAACCCAAGTTATTCGACGGAAATTAAGCAAGTCAGACGCATGGAGGAGTGTCCAACAGGCTCTGGATCTGCGCACAGTCGGCAACAAGAACCACCCTTCACTTTTTCTAGCACAGCGCTAAGCTAATAACAAGAGCCACATTAGACAGGCTCTGGTGCAACGCTTGACTGACAGTAAGTCACTCTTGACAGGCGTTGTTACAGCGATCGGTTAACAAACAACAAGAACCGTCCTTGTTGGGCTCCGGCGCGGCGCTCCGCTAACAAGAGCTACCCTTGACTGGCTGGCGCACCGCATGGCTAACAGGTCCCTCCCTTGACTGGCACTTGCAGTTAACAAACAGTCACCTTTGCCTGGCTCGGGCGCAGCGCTTGGCTAACATCAAGAGCCAGCCATGACTGGCTCTGGCACAGCATTCGGCTAACACCAAGAGACACCCACTCATGACTGGCTCTCGTGCAGTTATCAGCTAACATCAAGAGCCAACCATGACTGGCTCAGGCACAGCATTCGGCTAACATCAAGAGACACACACTCATAACTGGCTCTCGTGCAGTTATCAGCTAACATCAAGAGCCACCCATGACTGGCTCTCGTGCAGTTATCAGCTAACATAAAGAGCCACCCGTGACTGGCTCTCGTGCAGTTATCAGGTAACATGAAGAACCACTCATGACCGGCTCAAGCGCAGTTATCAGCAAACATCAAGAGCCACCCATGACTGGCTGTGACGCAGATGTCAGCTAACGACAAGAGAAATCCTCGACTTGGTCAGGCTCAGCGCTCAGCCAACAACAAGAGCCACTCTTGACAGGCTCGTGCATGCCAGCCCTTCAAAATATTTCAAGATGGTATCCGGTGCAATTAGCAGTTACTTGAAATAAATCTGCGAAGCTATTGCTAATAATAATATCGTTATTATGCTACTAACAGAGCCAATCACATGCGAAGACAACGTATTAAATAGTGATAAACTTCCTCCGAACAATTCAATTTTTATAACGAAACTTACCTACAGTACTGAACAGTGGCGCTTGGGAGAATAACAATATTTAAAGATAGCTTTTTGCAGCGCAACGAACTGCCACGCATTTTTCATTGACGCGAGATCATGGATACTATTGATGGCAAAGACGACACTCAGTATTATGAAGGATCACTACCAAAATCTTACTCAATGGTATGAACTTTGCTGTCGATAAATTAGATGCGGTGTCTATCAGCAACAGCCTGCCTGCCTACCTACAGCTGCAAGAATGACAGCAGATCAAACAACTGACTTAATAGAATGCAGTGGTTCCGGGGTCGTGGGGAGCCAACACAGGTTATTGTTTACACCGTTCGGCGCGTCCGCAAGCTTGTCACTACAATCGTAACTAAATTTACCTAAAGCGTGACATCTATCTGGTTGCAGGAGAAAAATCTGGCACCAGCACATGGACAACGAGTAGACTATTTCAACCCATAGAAACATTCAAAATAAAAAATGTTCAAAGTGTATTGATCACTTGATTCCGTCAAGCAGAGTAATAGAGCCGTAAGCCTATAAATATTAACAAAAAGTTTCAGCTGAAATAATAGCAATAAGACGATGGAGCACCATCAGGTGTGCGGCTTGTACGTAGGATGCAATGATTAGTCATGGGAGATTGGATACAGAAAACATGCAGGTCAACTTAGTAATCGTTTCATCACGAGCCATTATTCCCTAATAAGCCAGCCAAAACATAGTGCAAATGAAAAAAAGGACGAATGGAGAAATGTACACCACGTAATCAATTAAAGTAATGCACACCGTGGGAACGAAGTATAGAAGCGTGTACAGCCGAATCTCTATGAAGTTGATTAGGATTTTCAGATTAGAATTGAACAAGACGAACTGTTTGTAGATGAGATTCTCATCTGTTCGGCGTCACCCTAGAGCAATTTGCAATTGAAGCAGAGGCCCAAATTGGTAAATACCAAGTCATGTCATTACATAAAAACAACATCAGTCGAACAAAATCCCACGAAACAGATCAAGGAAGATTCAGCTTTTAATAATCGCACCATGGACTAACTTCATTGGTTACGATACTGCCTCTCTGCAGAGCCATATTAAATAAGTGACACCCGCGTTCACATCTCCGCGGTGAAAACAATAAATGAGCAAGCCAGAGGAAGAGTCTCAAACCAGGGTTTTCTTAGTCTGCTGAAATTTCAACCACTTCTCGCAGCGCCACATGCACCTTAGCAGCGGCAGGTAACGCAGGGCCGGCGGTCGGCGCCCGTTTAGCGGGTGTTGGTGTACCGCCCACAGTGATGTAGACGGGCTTTTGAGCTGCAGCAGCTTCATTCACGTCAGCCGCGGTAAAGGGCCGAGCTGGGACACTGTGTCTGGTGCTAAGACCGGCAATGCTTGCTGGGACTACCTGTCTAGTCCTAGCGCCAGTTGTACCTTCCGGGACAAACTGCCTGCTGCTAGAGCCGCCAGTGCCAGCTGGAGCAGTTTGTCGCTGAATTAATCCACTGCCGTTACGGCGAAACAGGGCAGGGCGGCTACGGTCGACAGGAGAAGTTGGGTCGTTCCGGCCATGATTTGTCAGGTCTTTCTTCGCATTGGCTTCAAATTCTTTGTTCTTGGAAGCTTTTATTTCTTTGGGCCTCACACTAACACTAGTCATCGCTTCACTAAAGCCAGTACTGGTCACAGCATGTTGAATATCTTCTTGACCACCAGCACTCGGCTCAGTTTCTTTCAGTGCTGCTTTTTTCTTTTTTTTGTTCTTCTTACTGCGATTAGTTTTCTCCCCGGCTTGAGAAGCTGGCTCAGCATCTTTCGTCACGTTTATTTTGGAAACTAGTGGCGATGCAGGTGCAGATTTGTTAGCTAGAGCAGTCACAACTGCAGGCGAAGGAGCAGATTTGTTAACAGGAGTAGTGATAACAGGCGGTGGAGGTGCAGCTTTGTTTACAACCGGGGTCTTCTGCTGGGTTGAATTTGCACTCGTATACCCAAAACCTGGAGTTAGTCCAGCCTGAGCAAGAAATTTCTTGAATTTATTCTTTTTATCTTCCTCTTTTCTCTGCTTTCGGAGCCCCTTCTTAGCCTTACGCTTTTCCTCGAGCTTTTGTTTCCGTTCCTGGTCCATTTGGGTAAGTCCTTCTAGGAACAATCCTCGCGAAGGAGTTTCTCGACTATCGCTCACGTCAAGTTCCAGCAAACTCAGGTCAACCAGGTATTCGTCCAAGTAGTTATTGTGCTTCCTGAACTGGTTTAGGTAGTCTTGCTCTGCTCTACCGTACTGCCTCTCCTTCAGCTTCACCAAAACAAGAGGCTCTTTGTTCTCTAAAATCATACCAGGAACCAAGAGGGTGAGACGCTCTCTCCAACGAATAGTTAGGAACCACTCAATAGTGTAAAGTCGGTAACCCAAGACCAACACATCAATCTGATCCTGCTCGCTGCCAAGCAGCTTTTCGAGTATCTCTAATAACTTATTAGATTCTACATCCTCTGTCTCAGTACCTTCAGGTAACACTTCGGCTATCCTCAGCATTCCTTTCTCTCCAAGGAGAGCCTTGGCGTCCTTTTTCTTCGCGGGGGCATTGCCCGCTGCCGCCTGTCGCTGTTCAGTGGCTCTCCTGCCTTCCCCCGGGGCTGCACCCCTTGCCGCTGGCGAGTCCTGAGTTGGGGTGTTGCCGGTCGCCGTTTTGCCTTGTTGCTGCTGCTGTTTCTTCCTCTTACCACCACCGTCAGCAGGCCGCTGAGGGCAGTCCTTGACGAGGTGGCCGATCTTGCGACACTTGCGGCAGCCGCGGTCATTAGGGGGAGCGCCGGCAGTCAGCTGTGCAGGATCAAACAGGAACTTGGAGGCCGCATCCTGCAACAAACAAATGCGTCAAATAAGCAGATGCAAATGCAATGCCGAATCCTACAATAAGGAGGTGACCGACAGCTAGATGCATCTCACACTCATCTCATACGCTAGCACCATACCAAACATGAGCATTTCATCAAGAATGGGTCCCACCAAGACCCAACAATGCTCGTTTCGGGCCAGGAGAAAGTCTAAAATCAATAATGGCAGCAGGGTCCGTGCGTTGGGTCCTTCCCCAACAAACGATGTTCCATTTTTCAACGCGATGTCAATGGCTGGAAAGTGCATCCACGCCGCGTGTAAGCTCGACCAATCGCAATAATTCCCCACCCCCACCAACCCCTTGCATGCTCTCTTGCTGCCTCCAAACTGAAGTCTCTCCTCCCTTCAGATAATACTAAATAGCTTCTGTAAAAAATCATTATCACACACTTAAAGCTAGTAAACAGCTAGATAAAAAATCAGTTAGAAAATAATAATCTTTGCCCGAGCTTCATTCCCAGTTTGACTCAAAAACTCAAGAACATCAGAGAAGCAGTCTTGAACGAAGACTCGGATGAATTGTTGAAACCGGAACAGGCTAAACGTAAATACATATTTAGTGCAGAGATAAGTTGCCTTGTGCTTGTGTTGACTTGTAAGTAAAAGTTGCCTTGTAGCCGGGGCCTTAGAATCTTGCTACCGTATCCACCGCGAGTCGTAGAAGGCGACTAAAGGGGCGCCCCATAGCCGGGAGTAGAATCGTGCTACCGCAACCAGCAGCGTGTCGTAAAAGGCGACAAAACGGGGCTGAGCGAAAGGGCTAGGAATCCCGTTCTTTGTAAAACCTTTCCTCGAAGACGGCAAGACGAGCGGGGGGAGGAGAGGCACACGCCTCTCCGAACCCTATTGTTAGGGTCGCTGAATGTGCGTGGCTGTAGTACGAGTGATGTAAAGAGGAAGGAGATTGGCGAGATGTTTGTGAGGAGGAAGTTAGATG
>SDVV010000493.1:0-31466 GCA_016164225.1 Gammarus roeselii | reverse complement strand
TTTATATACATCATCATAAGCATGATGCGACCAAGACGCTGTCACCAAATATGCCCACCGCATCAGTCATACCTCTTTAGTGGTAGCGAAAGGTTCCTGCGGTCATTTGTTCCCCATAAAGGGCGATATTATTGCGTTTATATACATATTGTATTGATGTATCGGTGTTACGATACGTGTTATTGTAGATGGTTTTTATGTGTGAAGTTTATTTAGAATGTTTCCATGCTACTAGGAACGTATTTATTCAATGTTATGTGCCAGTCATGGCCCCCTGTCAGTACTGATTTCTCACACGGTCATACATGTTGGTTGGTGAGTGTCACTACCTCCCCCAACTGGCACGAGCGGGAAAAACACTTTACATCTTGTTTTTTGCGTGTTAGGTTATGTTATGATGTGATTTATCCAGTGATCTTATACCAGTGCTCCATTGTTATATTGGTGATACCATGTGTTACAACGTATCCCAAAATGCATCTTTCTCGTCCTCTTTCTCTTCAATTTTCAACATTTTATTTTTAAGAAATGCATTAGGCATTTTATCCAGGAATGTCTGAATGATTGCTTCGACGTCTGGAGTTATTACTGTCTTATTTACCAATAAACTTTTTAATAGATCAATTACATGAACATGACTTTAGACATTGGGATGGCTAACAAACCCATTCGATACAAATATAAGTGCTGAGTTAGTTTCAAGATAGTGAAGCAAACCTGGGGATAGTGTCTTAGCAACGGGAGGGAATGTGACCGTATATAATACTGCAACGTCATCGCCATTTTGTGGCTCATTTTGTTTGATCGGTTCCTGTGTGGCCTCTGTAGTTATGCTATTGCGATAGAGACCGTTAATAAAATTAAATAATTTCAGTGATATTTCAGGCGAGGTATTCAAATCTAGAATTTCGTCCCCACGCCTACTCAATCTTTGACTGTGATACATACTGCTATGTCCTGCTATTTCTGGCCCTGTTGTGATAGATATGGGCGTTGCGCTACCGCAAATACGAGTTGTTGTAGACTTATCCAGCTTGGACTTTGGAACAAGGTAATAAATTAATTCATCCATGGATTATTTTTGTCAAAAAACTGACTGCTGCGGGTAATAGTAAATTTAACAGAAACCCTCCACGCACGGTTGATAATGTTTTCCTTTTGGTCTCGGAAGATTCACTCCCGGACGATTTACTGCCCAATTGTTTTATTATAGAATTGAATTTATTTATCCGTGACTTGGTTAGTTTATCACAGACCAATTTTCCGCTCTCTATATTTCTAAAAATTTCGCAGATGATCTTAACTTCCTTATCACTTAAATGTTTGACGAGTTGACTACGTTCGGATGATTTTAGTCGATTCCTTTTATTATAAAAAATCTATTTTCGTTTCAACGTACGTTTATCACACATCACGACATAACGTTTCCTTCATGATTCCACGTAGGTTTGCTGTCTCGATAATCCGTATATATCACGTAGATTTGCATTCTTCCTCGTTTCATTCGTGTCTTCAATACCTTGATAGCATAAATATCAGGTTTGTCACACTGAACTAGTTCCTCCCTATAAGCAAAACCTTTGATGGGTTCATCAGTATCGAGTGGCGTTATTTCATAGGTCGGAGGGTAATGTTTTTGATTAACACGCGAAATACGAAACACTTCTTTCGTGAACTTTGGTTCGTGTTCTCGCCTTAATGTCTTGACACTGCGATCACTGCACTGTAAGCGTACGTACGCTCCCACCTTTAACTTTATACAGGGCACTTTTATACTTTTACGTCGTATTTTATACATTTTCGTTAGCGAAGCTCGAATTTGCTTCGCATTGTTTGACAAATAAACGTCAGATGGGTTCCGTCCCATTAATGATGAATGTGGTGTCGTATTGTGTGTCGTTACAAGTGATAGCAAATCATCTATATAGCGTTCAGTCTCTTTGGCATGCATATATTTTCCCAATTTAAGTTTTATAGTCCGTATAACGCATTCTGCTGGGGAAGCTTTGATGATCCTGTTCTAAGTGTAATAAATGGATATGTTTTTGCTAGCAAAATATGCTCTAATGTTTCTATTTGTAAATTCACTGCCCTGATCCGAACAAATCCGAGTTGATTGCCATACTAGTTCATTGGATATTTTGTCAAATGCTGCAATCACATTTTCAATTGTAATAGCTTTCAAGGGTTGTACACACAGATATTTACTGTATACATCAATGACGACCAATAAATATCTAATACCATAATTTTTAGATGCATATTCTTTCACATAGGCAACATCTGGAGAGAGAATTGATCCAGGACGCGCAGCTGTAAACTACGTCTGCTAAATTTCAAGGGTGCTTATTCAAATAGTGTGAATGTTCCTGATGCTTGTAGAAAATTTTCAACATCGCGTCTTGTTGTAGACGGACTTAATTCGTATAGCTTTGATGTAGAGCCTTCACGCTAGAGTACGACCCAACAGCCTCCGGATTGTAGTAGACACTCTCCATCCTAATTCACTACTAATCTCAAATCGGATTTACATTATATTATATACTGGCAACACTTGCTCAAATTCATGTCCTGCAATTTGACCTATAATCAAAAGTTTTGAAGTACTTGGTTTTGTGAAATCAAACAAGATATGATCGTATGGTTTTTGTTCCACGTGTAGCTTGTACAATGAGATGAACGATTCAATCTTATCTTTTGCAAGAAATGTTTTACCGAAATAACGTAATTGATTGATATCGCGCATGCGCAGGATAAGAAAATGTGTGGTATTCAAAGATATTGTGCGATGGAATGGATTTGAGTGATTGGTTTAAATATATTGCACTGATATTTGCATGCCTGCCCCGACATAACACAGATGCAATAATACGTCGAGACGCTGATTCCATCATGAAGTCACCGTACGCAACAAGTAGTTTACATGTAGTTTTCTTCGCTAATGGATCGAATGCGAGTGGTCCTGCATAAATTTTCATTTCTCATGTTTCCTTACAGGAAAGTGCTTTCTGATCCTGAAACGACAACTTCATCGAAACTATCAATGTATTAACTAATTCTTTTTCCTACAAGTACGCTCTTCCCGCTGGATGAGAACCCGCTCACAAACAAACGTGCGGGTTTGGCGAAGAGGTTGATGTCCACAAACCTAACAGTCTCCATTCTCCCCAAAAGGCAATCGACAACTGACTATTTTTCAATGTACCTGTAATTTATATAAAAAAAAATTCTGACAAACTTTTTTAATGAATCTTTCATTTATATATACTTTTTCTTTCTCTTTGCAGATGTATTCCACCATGGACATGCTAAATTCAAGGACCCTTTCGCCATCACTAGGTAATTTTTACATCTCCAATGTCGATATGCCAATATGATTGAAATTATTCAATATTATTCCCGGATATTTTTCCATCAATTGATTTAACCTATTATCATTTCTCAACAGATCATGATAACCACTCGATCGCAGGTGAACCAGATCAATCCGGAACTTCAGGAATGATAAGGTATGTGTAACGGAAAATGTCGATACATTTTTTGGATACTGTAATCATTTTTCCACGGTTTATATTGCTATATATATATTCTAATACATAATTTTTTTTTCACGTGCAGACCGACGCAGCTTCTTCCAGCGAATCAGGGCTATCCGCTGGCCAGTCATTGGCCAAACTATCAGGGTGATCCTAGGTACGGTAACCCAAACTACCAGCGTCATCCGCTGCAGAGACCACCGATGCAGGCACAAGCATACGCGCAACAGACTCGAGGTTATCATCCATCAGGAACCTTTTACCAAGTCGGGCATATACAAAGGTTAGTGTATATTTTTATAAATTATTACATCTTCACCATAGGTTGTCTGAAACGTTAGGGGTGTCTTCCTAGCTCATGTGATTGAATACGCTCCAGCAGGATTTCCTCTTTACTGAGGAAGCTAGCTATAAAGTCAGGACTCTGTTCAATTCTAGACTTGTGCATTTTTGATTTAATGTCTCCAAGCGATACAGTCGATAAATCCCTTTTCCAAACTCGACGAGTCCTGTCTTATTAAAACAGTCACTTGTTCCTTCATCTTCAAATAAAAATCTTAAAATGTTGGTAGAGTGGTTGACATAAAATTGCTAGCTTCAATGAATGCAAACCTTTGTAGAATCCGACGATAGGTGAATGCACGATTGATCACCTGCTTAGCGGTACCCTACCGTTGTAGGCAAACAGTTTACAGCATGTACAGTATACGCGGAGTTCAGCCTACAACTGCGTTGGCGCTGTCTCCTGTTGGACAGTTTGTTACTCAGTCTACTGCTCCGGAACTATCCGGAGTTCAGGGTACTGATGATCTATTTGTTACTCAGTCTACTGCTCCGGAACTAGCTGGAGTTCAGGGTACTGATGATCCATTCGTCGCTCAGGCTACTGTTGCGTCCTTGGTAGCATCTCCTGATGAACCTTCTACTCATGCTACTGTTCCTTTGGGTGAAGCTATATTTCACCCACCAACCTCTGAAGGTATTTTAGACCACCATTTCGTAACATCGACATTTATCCCAATCACTGTACACGTCAACATATCATCCATGATAACATTAGGATGCAGGGAACTTGTGAAGCACATTGAAACTAAATTAGGAACATTCCAGAGACTCCAATGCACCGCGAGGGTTAAAATGGGGAGAATCATGGAGGATGCATCTATAGATGAGAAGGACTGGATGTTAAACAAAAAAGCGATCCAGCTGACAGAAACAGTGGATTCAAGTGAATTGATTGAGGATCTCAGGGTAGATTTAAAAAAAAATAGAAATACAGGAGCTAGAAGGTAGTGGCTGGAGCATTAATACAGTATCCGCTGTTGAGCTGCAATTCTACAAGACAGGGGCTAAAGGATCAAAAAGACTTGGTAGTTACGATCCTTGGCCCAAAAATTGTCCAGCCAGGCACCCTGTAGTCAATATCAAAACAACGAACAATAATTGTGTCCTGACAAGCATGATTGCCCATTTTCTTTTACCTGCAAATACAAACCTCTCAATTAAACGCTCATTAAAGAAACCTGTGGCCTTAGAAGATTTACCAAACATAGAAGAGATTGTGATGTAAACATCAGACTATATCAGCTTACTGAAGAGAAAGATTGTTACGGCCTGGTTTGTGTATACAGAGGCAGTTTAGGGTCCAGTGAGGAGCGCACGATCCATTTAGTGCAAATCATAGATGCTAATCATGTCGCACTCATTCCATGTTTCTCTACATTTATGAAAACATTCAGAAATACAACATATAGAACTTATTTTGTCCCTTCTGCATGCAAGGCATGCACGGACGCAAAAAAGATGGTCACGTAAAATTATGTTCGTCCACTACAGGCTTGCAAAACATCGGTATGAAGAAGGCGAAATGTACCAATTCTCAGCCATGCATGCAACAATGAAACCCCTGTTGTATGTTATTATGACTGTGAATCTGTGCTGGAGCCCACCCAAGAGGGGAAACATGTAGTCAACATACACAAGTTGTGCATGTACAGCTATACTCTTGTGGATGAAGACGGAAAAATTGCTAAGCACAAAGTAGTCGATTCGACTACAGTTCCTTTGAGGAGATGGAAATACATCTTGTTAAGAATATGTTGCTGGATTAGAATGAATATATGTCAACCTTATCATTGTTCCCCATCCCCGTTCTCACCAAACAAGACGTGAAAAAATATTGCGAAAGCAAAACATGTGAATGCTGCGGAGACGATTTTGGAGAAAATAGTATAAGACGAGTACGTCATCATAACCATTACGTCGAGGGGGTCTTCGGCCACAATATAGGAGTAATAAAAGGGAAACTACATTGGGGCTCTTAGTTCTAATTGTAACATGAGAATAACGAAGAAACTCAGGTTCATGTCTTTTATTGCTCACAATGCATCGGCCTATGACATGCGCTTCATACTGAGAGGATTGGACGGTAAGAACTTTTCCAAAATAAATGTTTTGCCAAAACAAAGAGATAAAATGTTCAGCATCTGTTTCCTTGAACGATGCCACGAGCAGGTACGGTTTCAAGTTCATCGACTCGTTCTCATTTCTCAACTCAAGTTTAGACAGTTTTGCCAAAAATCTGAAAGATAGTGGGCATGACATGTCACTCCTCAAATCCCATCTCACAAGTCTCTGTTACAGTGACAAGGTTCTATACCTCGCCACTCGAAAAGGACATTTCTGCTACGAAGCCATCACATCGGATTCTGTACTGGACCAAACTGACATCCCATCGCAACAAGCCTTCTACAGTCAACTTCGAGGCAAAGGAATATCGGACTCTGATTATGCTGAAGTGATCGAAATGTGTGAGGCAGCAACTGTAAGACGATGCGTGATTACATGATCATATACCTACTCATCGACACGCTGCTGCTGGCCGAAGTCTGTCAAAAGTTTAGGGAGACCATGTCACGCGACTATACCCTGGACCCCGTCTATTTTGTGAGCGTCCCTGGCTTTGCAATGCAAGCCGACCTCTACGAAGGAAAGATGAAACTGGCTCTGGTCAAAGATATCGATCTCTTGAACTTTATTGTCAAAAACACACGAGGCGGGTTCGTGACGTTGACGAAAGGTCTTACCAAGATAAACAATCCCCGATGCAAAGTCCATGACCCTACATTACCCGTGTCTTCAGCAGCAATGTGGAACTTCAACAGTCTTTATGGTGGATGCTTGAGCGAACCCCTCATCATTGACGAAATCCTCGAGCTCACACCGGAAGAAATTTAAGCATTCGACTTGGTAAACACAGACTGTTCTGGCGAGTGGATGCCCAAGTCAGCGAGGAAGTTGCAAGAAAAACAAATGAGCTGCCACTCCTGCTACATCACAAAAAAATCACCTTGGACGATGTATCGCCCTTCACAAAAAATATCTTGGCTGGCTCAGAACACCTCAAAAACAGAAAACGAGCAGATCGTAAGCTTGTTGCTAGCCATCTACCTCAAACTGACTACCTCGTGGCCCTGAAACTTCTCTAAGTACTCCTCAGGCAAGGACTGGAAGTCACCAAGGTTCATCGAATTTTTTGCATCAAGCAGGCACTGGTCTTCAAAACCTTCATCATGGAAAATATCCAGAAACGTCAGTAGTCTACGAACTCCTATGAAAAGTCCCTATTCAAACTGCTCTCAAATAGTATATATGTGCGCTATTGTTCAACCCGCTTAACAGAAATCTTGAGGCAAAGGTCGTGTGCACCCCCAACGAGTTCCGAAAACACGCTGTTAACCCGCTCCTTAAAACCTGCTACGCCATCGGCCCCGAAACAGTCATCATGATCCTCAAGCAAAAAAATATCCGAAAGGTGCATCCACTCCAAGTTGGATTCTTCGTGCTCGAAAAAGCAAAAGCAAAAGTCTATAGCTTCTTCCATGACACACTGAAGCCACCCTACGGTGACAACGTCTCGCTCATCTACTCGGACACTGACTCGTTGCTGATCCAGTTCAAAGGCGTGGCCGACATTGAAGCGGAAATGCGCCAAGCTCCCCTGGCTGAATACATGGACTTCTCCAACTATCCCACAAATCACCCCTTGTTCGATGAATCCAAGAATGGACAGCTAGGACTACTGAAAAGCGAAACAACTGATGACTACCCGAGTGAAATCATCTGCTTAGAACCCAAGTGTTACAGCATGATGCTTGAGTCCTACGCAACAAAATCGGCTGCTAAAGGTGTCAATTACCAGAAACAAGCCAAAATCAAACATGAATACAGCGATATACATAACCAGATAACATACACACACTTTGAGACAATACACAACATTCGTGCGCAAGCATGCCAGATTCAAACTGTACGCACTATCAAAAACTGCCTCAGTAAATTTGAGAAGAAGCGCTACTATCTCGACGCATGCACAATCCTTGCCTATGGCCACCCGGACATTCCCAAAAAATCCATTGAAAATAAACCTACCGTCACTAAAAAGAGGAAGCGATGTGCCTTGGCTAATGAAATTGATGTAGAAATGGATTTAACATGGAAGAGACGCAAGCCGGGTGAGACCGTCTTTGGCGAATACACTCGCGATGGAAGCAGCTCCACGTCTACAGGATTTATCCTCTAAATATTCATAAAAATGTGAATAATCCTTGTATGTAAATAAAAATAAATAAATATAAAAGTTGCTTGATTGTCCTAGTGATAGGAGTATATATTGATGTCTACAAGCGGTTTGTTGTCAGTATGACGTAGGACCCAGTGCAGGATGCAGGAACCGGAGGACTTTTTTGTCTATGTTCATCGCTAGGCAGTAGCCAATTGTATCAAAACAATACGTCATCATGTTTTACAACAGTATTTATACAGGTATACAGCTACAGGGAGAGTGGAGCGTAGGACTTGTAGAAGTATTGTATAATGATTGGTTCAAGATAAAAAAAAACGTGATATACAATATAACAGCGTAATCTACATAGACTATTTGAATGCTGAAATTGAACGAATCGGGCATGAAAAAGCTTTGTTTATTCCTAGCGAGAATATCTCAGGCAATACATTGAAAGATTACATCTCCGAGCTAGAAATCAATAAAAGAAAAAGTCTGTTAAGAAAAAAAATCGTTAGAGATGAAAGAAAATTGTTTGAATATGATAAGACAACACGCCGCATAAAGTTCAATGCCTTCATTCTACAAAACATGTCGCAACACAAATATACTGAAGCTATGGTGAATTGGTACTTTGTCGGAGAAAGATCGGCTGATATGATGGGTGGAGCGATATGTAAATATCATGTCAGTGAAAAGGGCGTAAGCGAAAAAATGCCCTTTATGAACTATAATGTGCGCTACATAAACGTTTACTCTGAAATAATTTCGCGCAGTTTTATGGGCGACAAGCAAGTCAATATTTTTTATGTTATTACTATTAATAACTCTTAATCATTTACACGCGCCCATGTCATACATAAAAAAATACAGCGTAGTCATATTGATTCCATTCCCATCGATCTACGAGATGGTGTTGGCGGTAATATCCAGTTCAAGGATGGTGGATCTAGCCTATGCGTATTGCATTTTAAAAGAAGCTAGAGCCTTATAAATAAAACGCTGGATATAAAAAAGGTCATTTGGTATCAAGCAATTATGAGGGTGGTATATGCATATCCGTCGTACAAACAATACGAAGTTTTATTCTCGAAACGTGACAAAATACGCGGTGGAAGTTTACATGATATTGACAGATTCACAAGTCCGATATCGTACCAGAGGGGTAGCGGTTTCTTCTCAACCATAGCCAGTCTTGTAAGACGCATATTACCTTTTCTACGAAAAACTTTACTGCCTGTAGCTGCCGATATGGCTCGAAACATGACACACGATTACTCGGAGCAGAAAAATATGCGACAATCAACAAAGGAACATTGGGTTGCTACACTCAAGAATGTTATAAAGGAAACCATGGTTGGAGGTAAGATCACAGGAAAAGTAACGAAAAATCTAAAATCGAAGAAGAATCATGGAAGAAAGATGGAGCCTTGTCGTCCATTATTTAATAAGTAATAAATACCAGTGTTCATGTACCAATACTGTTAGTTTCGGGGAAGGTTCTATACCGACAACATGCTGGTGGATCATCTCTCAACATGATAGGGCTCCGAAGCCCCTACGGAAAACTATGAAATGGGGGTGATTGATATGTTCCCCACCATCAACAAGAAATATTTAATTGAATCAAGTATCGAATCGAAATTAGAAAGAAACTATCTAAGTACAAACAGTAGTCTGTATGATGGTAGAATTGCCGATTCCTTTATCGAATTTCATATTCCAGGATCGGATAATGAAAAGGTTGACTTGAGCTCGTTAATTGCAGAAGTGAAAATCCGTGTTTGAAATGCAGATGGAAGCGCATTGGCCGCCGCTACAAATGTTACACTCGTTGACGGATTCTTTCATCGTATGTTCCAAAGTCACTCTCTATTCCTGAATGGTGTTCAGTGTGAAGGAAACAGTTATACAGGACTACTAAATAATCTCAACGCCTATACATCCATGAGGAGCTCCGATCTAAATAATAAAGGGTTGAATCTGATGTATAAATCATAGCAAACATCCATTCCAGATACCGTCGTCGCGGCAAATTCTACCAACCAAAACAAAAATGAAACTTGGATTCAAGAAAGTGTACGTCATGGTGTACATATGATGGGACCACTAAGCTTTGACGTGTCCGGTAGCAATAGTTATCTATTAGATAATGTCAGCGTAAATATACGTTTGGAGCTGGTAAAACCTAGTAGCGTTCTTCTAACCCATGACAATGAACAATACACATATTTAGTTAATCCATGTACATAAATTAGGGTGTAAAAAAATTTGTACCATACCCTACAGCTTTGCTTGCTCTTAATAAAGTGCTCACAAAAAACAATGACATGATTGAATACATGTTCGATAGACCTATTGTCAAAACAATCGTGTTTCCTACCGGTCAAAACTCAATCTCCATTGACTCCACTTTCAACGGGGTTGTTCCACGTAAATTAGCCCTGTTTCTCATTGATCAAGCTGCACACAACGGAGCATATGATCGCAATCCAAATTACTTCCAGCATAATGATATCACAAACGTTATTGTTGATGTAAACGGAAACTGCGTTACCAACATTAGATCGTTTCCCAGAGAGTGTGCCCAAGCATACCATCGAACCCTTTCGGCTCTAGGGAGGCCTAACAGCGCTCATCTCATCACAAGACAAAATTTCCCTGCAGGAAGAAGTATATTTGCTATAGATACAAGACCCACCGACTCCGAAGATGTCATTAACCTAGAAAACGAGCAAACGTACGTATATCAGTGAACTGTGAAAATCCACCCACTACGAATAAGATCTTGTTCCTGGCAGGTTATACACTCGGTGTCATCCAAATAAATTCGGCTAAGAGGGTATTCCCCAACTATCTACAGTAATCATGGATAATAATCAAATTGACCACATATCCAAGAGCGTTCCAATTATGAAACGCGCCTATATAGGATGTTTTACAGAAAACAGAATGCCCATGCATCAAATGAACGTCTACATGATTGTTAACAGCGAAAGCGATCCTAATAAAATGGGACATTGGATCCTAATATTCAAAAACGGGAACAAACACTACTTTATTGGTTCCTTTGGGTTCAATCCAAAAATATAAGGAGAAAATATAGAATCGTATTAAAAAATCGATGCAAAAATACAACTTGTACTGCAGAAACCAATCCAAGGTGATCTATCGTTGGTCTGTGGAGCTTACTGCATCTACTTTGCCTATTATCTATGTCAAAATGTACCAGTTGAAAAGATAATCGAGCGGTTCTCCAATAGCGAACGACAAAGAAATGATATCAAGGTTGAAAAATTCATCATGAACGTGTCTGGAAATCAACAATCCTGCAAGAAGAATATGTGTGGAGTCTTGACCTTCAATACAGCTTGTAAATTATTATGTAATTGTAATTATCAATAAAAAATATCTTATAAATGTATGTTTGTCAATATCCCCCAAAAAAAACATTCAGAGGATATAGCATTGAAATGCAATATGATAGCAACGATGTTGCAATATCCCCCCAAGCATTGAAATGCTAATATGTACCTTCAGGTAAATATATAACCCGTTAACATGTATAAGCTTTCCGTCTGTCTGCTTCTTTCGTACCGCACCGCCTTCGCGCCGACCGCCGTACACCCGGTTGAGTCAAATTGCATGCACCGCGCCCTACCCCCTCCCCGCCCAAAAGTAACTCTATTAACGCTTATCTATAATCCTTCACTAAAAGCATATTCGCATCTATATATACTACTATCAGCACAGTTAATAACACCTCTAATGCAAGTGAAACTTTTCTGGAGATCTGGAATCATGCAATCATACAAGCAATTCATAAATCAGGGGACAAGAATGAACCATCAAACTATAAACCCATCAGTCTTCTGCCTGTCTTTTCCAAAATTTTAGGTAAGGTAATACCTATCCAATTAAATGATTACTTTGAATCGAACAAGCTGTTCAAAGACTGCCAGTATGCTTATCGGTGAAAATTGTCAACTGAAGACGCACTTATGAGCATCACTGAAGATCTGTACAAAAACTTTGATGAGGGGCAGATATTTCTGCTGTTAGTGCTAGACTTATCAAAAGCCTTCGTCAGTGAAAGGCATGCAATTCTTTTTGGCAAGCCTGGTAACATAGGTATGAACCGTACTTGGTTGGAAAATTATCTGATGAATCGGCAACAATCAGTTGAACTTGATTACGCAACTATGTCAAATCCGACCAAAGTTGACTTTGGAGTTCCTTAAAGTTCGATACTTAGCCCTTTGTTGTTCCTGGTTTTTGTATATGACATCTACTGTAAATTACCAAAAAATCAATCATAATGTTAATGTACGCTGAAGATGTTAAATAAAAATGGACTCAAGCTCAACTCGGAAAAAAGAAAATGCATCTTGTTTGGCTCGAACTCAAAAGGAGAAGCAGTTCTAATGAATTTCTTATCAAGATAGTCAAATCTGACATACCTGTTGAAAACAAAGTTATGAATCTGGGAGTATGGTTTGATATCGATCTTCCCTTCAAACACCACGTAACTACTCTGGGTTAAAAGTTGAATGGAACACTTTTGTTCCTAAACTCCACTAAAAAAATTGGATTACAAATCAAGATTACTGATTGTCCACGCTTTAGTATGAACTTTGCAGCAAGAATAACATGCGATGGTAAGCACAGAAAACGAGACCACCTAAGTTTTCTCCTCGAAAACTTGCAGTGGCTCAATATCGACAACGAATTGGTACGTCATTAGTCGATCAGTAGATAGAAGGGATGTCAAAACCCCTTTCCAGAGTCACTTTTGGGCGGGGCGGGGGTCAACCGCAATGCATGCAACCTTTGACTCAAGCGGGCGTACGGCGGTTCGCGCAAAAATGAGGGGCGGGGGCGTAGGGTAGGGCGGGAGTCAGTGAGCGGACAGACGGACAGCTTATATATGTTAATAGCTAGTTATTAGGTTATATATTTACATAAAGGTATTAGCATTTCAATGCTTGGGTATATTCTATTGCAGCTTCGTTGCAGGTCATATTGCATATATGCATTTTCAATGCTGGGTCCTATGAATGTTTTTTGGGGTATTGACAAACATACATTTATAAGATATTTTTAATGATGATAACTTATACGTAGTATTATATATTAAAAAGCCCCTCTTTCCGGACACCTTCATGACGATTTTTTTTAACCTTGGTAACATTTCAATGTCGTTCGATATTGATCAATTTACACGTGGCATAGATTCAATTAGTTTATTGTTATTCTCTGCGATTGTTTTTTATCAGTACCCTTAGCGCTCCGTTGTACTTACTCCTGCAGTAACTTCTTCTATCGTTTTCTTTGTTATCAGACATAGAGAGAGCTATAATAATAAACTAGGTGACTGAAACATTCCTCGTGGAGAATCACCTAGGGGTATAATTGTCTCATTTGGTGGTTGATTGGTGGATTCGTAACGGCTGGGGTTGCGATATTTTGTCTGTTTTGTTCATATATCACTATATATATGCTTTTATAGGATTAGTGTGGAAGGTATGTTTTATAAATCAATTTGCAGCCTTTGTGTGCGATCGACCCTGTATGGTACCAGACAGAAGGCTGGGTTTCGTTTATTTCATTTGTATATAATATATATAGGAAAAGTATGGTACAATAGTTTGGTTTTTGGCGGGTTAATTTATATTGTTCTTAGGATGCAGTAGCTTCGTTACGAGAATCTATCTACCCCAATAACGCATTATACAGTTTTGAAACAGTTATATCAGTGTTCTATTGACGCGGTGTTCTAAAAAACCGTGCAGGGATTTCACAAGTAGATTTTTTTGCCCTAGATTTTAGAAAGTACTCAATTACCCCAGCCAACAAAAAAAAGTAGATATTAATAACAATGCACTCAAATAAGGTCATTGATAAACTAGTCATAATTTTCTGTAAAAAATCATGCGCTCATACATACGTAATATACATATCATGTTAAATACAATTAATATTTAGTGAATGATTCTATCTAACATAGAATTACAGCTGATTGTACTGCAAAACAGCATGATAAATGCATTGCAAGAAGAAAATTGTCTGTAAAACATTCTCAATGATATGAAACACTTGCTAAATGTACTAGACCATATCGCAGCTAATCAGTGACAAGCTAAACATGCAGCAAACCAACCTCCTTGCATGGAACAGATTAATTTAACTGACACACACGCGGCCTAACTAGTGACTCGCGGTACAGTTAAAGCAAATGTCCACATAGTGTACAGTGATCAAGCTATCAAATTTTTTTTTTTCTCACCAGAGTTAGATGAAGCCAACACAGTTCAATTCCAATAGCAATTTTGCTTGGACAGTCAACCACAGTATGCAATGGCTATCAATGATCTGACAGTTCATAGTTAAAATAGTCACATTGATTGAAAAATAAATATCTGGAAACTTTGAGTGCGCAAAAATCATATGTTCATCTCGAAGAAAGCTTTTCTCGCATTTACGTTATAACTGTACAGGACAGAATTCTGTCTGGACAACAGAGTATAGAGGTTGCTGCGTGCTAGAACGTTGTCTCCTCTACTTTAAATTTTTGATAGTGGTTAACTAGCAAATGTCCCTAAATTCAGATACTTGAGGCGGTGTTTAGTGGTAGGAAAAAGTTTCAGCGGAGTTGCTGCGTAAAGTCGTCGTAGTTCAACAATAAAGGCATTAATTTCAATGACACAATGGAGTTGTTGACGACAAGATCCTCGCAGAGTTGTAAGCAAAATCCCTACGGAGTTACACGTACGTCTGATAAGAGTACTTTTTCCACCCTGGGTCTCTTGAATGATTAAAGGCCAGCCCATAAATGCGGCAATTAAGAACGGCTATCAGGTGGCCGTTATGCTGTCCCGCTATTCAAGTAAAACAATTTCTAATTACAATACCAAAAAAATTATTATGAGCATACCTATTATTGGAACCTTTTCTACCATACCGAACCTAACACGAGTTTCTAACCCAGAAGGCAAAGGAACGGGCTATTCTAGGGTGCTGATTTGTAACCAGTGGAGCAAATGTACAGATTATTCTAGAACTCCCATTTCTTGCTTGCGGAACAAGAAAACGGGTTGGTCAAGCATACGTTACTAAAACGAACTGAGAACGTCATTTTGGACTACGTCTTTACTCCCTTTGCCGCATATCTTGACTGCCTAATAAAAATACTAGCTCCACCAGGGTGGGCATCAGAGTATAACCTAGAGCATTGCATTCCGTATCTTAGGCCAGAATTCACATTATAAGATGAGTGTACCAACAAAATTAATAAAACCAACCACTTGGAATGTAGGAGCACATGCTTCCGATATCAATCTAGTACATTTATTATTTTGTCGTACACCGAGAAATGATTACGCACACGTCAAGCATTACCTTCCCACCAGGCTCAGAGATACGAAATCGCCGCGGTGACCGTTTGATATGGTGTTGTGGTGAAGATATAGGGATTATCAAATTAAAATACCCTAAAATATGTCAGAGGTCACGTAACTTAATATTGGCTATGACTATGCATTTACACCTGATAGTTAAGTGAAGGTCCAGATGAAACGGAAGTAAAGTATATGATGAGGAAACCATTAAATATGCCAGATGTAAAATCTGCCAACGAATGTGTATGTATTGTGTCAATCAGTAAACGTGAGTAGGAGTTTCGATTGCGTACCATTTTCCCACCCTACGGGTTACGGCACTGAACGCTTGACCCGAGTGAACCAAATTTATATACAGAAACAGAATCTGGGCGCTGAGAAGCAATGTTTTAAGGGCAGCCTACCAAGACCTAACCTATACTTACAGTGTCCTAGCCTGAGAAGTATGTCTAAAAAATAATCTAAATAAACTATATGATAATATAAATAAACTATATGATAAAAATCAGCTAAGATAACTGTACTAATATTGTAAGACAAAACGTTGTTTGAGTTTCGATTTAAAAGTAAATATTGAAGTTGCAGATTTTATTATATTTGGAATGGAATTCCACAATTCGACACCCTATAGAGATAATGGAGATTTGTGATTTTGCTTTATTAAACCTTGCAATGCTGCATGGCCCGATTTCTTGATGAGTGCGGATGCACAGCTGACTGGTGCTGTAAATGCTCAAAGAGATGCCTATCATGGCCATGATGAACAGTTTTATGCTTATAGTTTAGTATTTAATAGCTAGAAAGATTCTTAAATTTAAGAATATTCATCGATTTGAAATATATACATGTGGGTCCTGATATGAAAGATTAGTTATAGCTCTGCAGGCTTCTTTTTTGCATGAATACCATTCTATCGGTATCATTTGTGTGGTTTTCAAACCAAGCTTCAATTCCATAGTAGATATGGGGTTGAACAAGAGAAAAATAAATAATTTCGAGAACTTCTGTTGGAAGAAAATATTTTTATTCATTCAGAATAACAATTGATTTACTTACTTTCGTTGATAATAATCTACAAGATATTTGCATGAAAGATGACGGTCGAGATGCATGCCGATAAACTTAATGTGATCCACTTCAGTAATATTATCGTTTCCCATTTTTAACAAAGGGGAATCAATGCTATGATTGAAGGAAAATTTATTTTATTTTGTTTAATCGAAATTCACGCAAATTTTATTCGTGTCGAGCCAACAATCGTTGTTTATTTTAATCGCGATGTCCAAACCCGTTTTTTCAGATCGAGGCTGACAATGTCCTATCATCGGCAAATAAGATGCACTTGAATAGATTATTGAAGATTGGGAATTATAATGACCCTAAAATTTAGCCTTGAGGGACGCCATGACCAATATTGAGACTATTAGATTTGCATTAATTAATATCAGTGTTTTGTTGTCTAATGTAGAAGTACGATCGAAACAAAAATCAACGCCAATCCCCTACTTCATAGGAGCGCAACTTGGATAGTAATAGTCCACGCTACGGAATGTCTATCGAAAGTCTAAAAATATGGATACTACCCTTTGATCTGATTCTAAATTCTGATACACAAAATTCATTTGGTCTAATATATTGCTCGTACAGTCAATTTTTTCCTCCGAAACCCACATTGACCACACTGAAAAATGTCACGCTGCTCTGATTAATTACACAGTCATATGTGCGCTTTTCGTTCGAATGTTATACTAACATAGATAATATTGAAATTGGACTACAATTACTTATATTCTCTACTTCACAAGTTTTAGGAATTGGGATGACAGTCACAATGGACAATTTCGAATGGACAATTTATTATTAAAGCGAAAAATGAATTACTTGCATCCTGTGGTGTTATAGTTGTAGGGAAGGACGAACTAGAGTAATCGCCTTGTATGTAATGTAACGAAATGAAAGAGATAGCGTTACAAAATCATCAATTGTCTCACCAATAGGAATGAAAAACTCGTTAACTACGTTAGCAATATCATAATTCTTTTCGTATCTAGTGCCATTGTGCACAACAGTCTCAATACTGTCTTCCTTTCTATTTGAGCCTGATGGGCGGGGAATAAGAAAAAATGGATTTGGCATAACGAGTAGTACTGTATTGTCCTTTTTATCTTGCTAAATGCGCATGCACATCGGACTGGTGGCGTAGATTGACCAGGAGTGTCACGGTCGATGAATAGATTTATACATACATAACAACGGTTAATGATTATAGAGATTTGAAACATTGAGTACGTTCATTGATTGAAAATATATACTAGCGCGATCAAGGAAAATAATTATATTGAATGCTCAAAATGTTTTTTTTTCATTTTCTCTTCTGGTATCAAACCTAACCATGCTTCGAAACCTAAGGACCAGACCAGAGACGAGTAACTAATATTGATAATTTCTGGTGTATGAGGATGTTTTATCTTACATAATTCATATACCTGGTTGCGAGAAAAAGTGAGAGAGCATTTTTAGATTCACTTAAGTGAGCTCGAGTGTAATAAGAGTTTTTGAGGTCAATACTACGTGGTCGTTCTGATGGACCTGAATAGAATAGATCGAGATGTTGTGGTGGAGAGCATGTTTGGGAGGCATGGCGATCTAGGTAGGATAACCAGTGTAGAACATCTGATAGGTTTGTGCACGAAGCAGGAGCTGGTGGTTCGAATCAGCTTATTCATGAAGCACGATATCCAAAAGAACACATCGGCAGGGATGGCCCACGGCGCATTGGTGGAGTGAACACTGAATTATTTTGAGCTGATTTCAAGTGGAGAGTGGTGGGGAGGCTGGTGGATGTGTGGGTATTAAGAGGATCCACTGGTGTAAGGAAGACTAGGATCGTGTAGCAGAGGTTGAAGGGGAGCAAAAGGGTGAGAAGAGGAAGAGAAGTTGTGAAGATGAGTGAACTGAATGTGTAAAGCAGAGCTGAGGGTTTCCAGCATGCGTTCAAGGAGGAATATGACAGCGTGAGAGGGCAAGAGCTGTTAAGTGTTGAGGAAGAATGAAACTCAGAGATGCGTTGTTGAGATGTGCCATAATTGTGCTTAGGGTGCACCGCGTGAGCGGGCACAGAAGGGTGGGCTGCTAGTGATGGAACGACGAGTTCAAACTGTCGGTGGTGCAGGAGAGGAGCGCCTTCGGAGAGCGGTGGCAAGTGAGGTCGGTGCTGGCCTGTGATAGCAATAGAGAGAAAAGAAATGAATTGAAGTTGACGGTGAAGAGAGCTATGAGCGATATGCTGATAGCAGGTGGGGCAGGAGGTTGTGCCAGCATTTTTATCAGAACAAAATGATGTTCTGAAACGAGGTGAAGAGGGAGACCAGAAAGAAGTAGAAGGTTGTTGAATATTGAGGATATCAGGTAGGCTGTCATAATAGATGCACGAGGGGGAAGGCCAGCTTTGAGAAAAGGACTTCTTGCAGACATTACTAAGGAATATATGCAAGAGGCGTTAGAGGTGATGAAGCAGAGGCATTCCCCTGCTTGGACGGCGCTGCTACTGAGTGTCTACCGTGGGAGGGATTAACGATAATCGAATATCTGTTGAGATTACTGAATATGTGTTTTGTGTTGGGCGTAGAACCAACTGATTGATGCAGTGCTTGCATTGTTCTGCTGTATTAGAGCATAGAGATAAAAATGAATGCTGCAACTTGGGAGGTATCGTTTGATAGGTGTTGTCGAAAAGTTGGGCGGGACAATGAAAATCAACAGGATTAGAGGATGAGGTAGCGTTGACTTTGGTTTATTAGAAATAAAACTCTGTTCAAGTCTTTTCCAACTTATTCCATAATATATATTTAAATACAGGTCAATATATTTTAGCTATTGTTACTGAGTGTATTACACCTATCCAGATTACGGAATATAAAAGCCATCGTTGGCATTTGTATAAAAGATGTAGTCGTATGTTCTAATATAAGTCAACATATTTTACCTTTCTTTAACTAGTGTTCTACACCTGTAAGCCTTTATAGAAGCTAACGTTGACTTCTGTATGATAGATGTAGTCACCTGCTCTAATACAGGTTAAAATAATTCAGCTGGTATTAACGAGTGTACTACACCTGTCAACATTACCGTATTTACAGGGTAAACCTGAATTAACTGACCATTTTAATTTGTTAATAAATGGAAAAACAAGAACGCTATGAAGTTGAAACTTTTTTTATTCAAAAGAAGAACATTTTTATGGTAATATTGTGTCCTAGTTCCGACATTATCCTATATAGTTTGCTGAAATTTGTGTTTTATTGTCAAACCTTAAATTTTCATCATGATTCGCTACAGCAAAGAAAAAAGAACGAGAATTCTGCAAACATACATCAGGACGATGTCAATAACAGAAGCTCAACGTGATTACAGAATCCGTTTCGAAACGAGAATCAGTCCTTCAAAGAACACAATTAAATCGCTTTATCGAAAATTTGCGGATACCGGGAATGTTAATGACAAACCACGATCTGGAAGAAAAAGGTCAATTTGAACTGAAGACGTAATTGAAAGAGTTGCTGTAAGCATTACAGATAATCCTTAAACCTCCACTAGCAAACGTGCTTCTCAATTAACCATTTCTCAATCGACATTATGCCGCATTCTTAAAAAGGACTTAGAGTTGAAGCCCTACAAAATTCAGTTGGCTCAACAGTTATTGCCTAATGATCATCACCAACGTCTTGGATATTCCGAATCCTTTCTTCGTTTGTGCGAGGATGTTGTTACCGTGGCGCTCGCGGGTGGGACAACCCGTGTCCACTTTGAATTAACGTTACGGCTCAATTAAGTGGAAGCGCAATTATATCTTAATTTACGGGGTTATGAATGATTTAGTCTCCAGTAGAACTAAATATATTTACTAAATGAACAAATGACAATTGAAAAACTAAATGATGGGTCACATAATGGATTAAATCAAGGACTTACTAGAGGATTAACTAAAGGAGTAACAAAATGACTAAATAAAGGAGTAAATAAAGGACTAAATAAAGGACTAAATAAAGGACTCAATAAAGGACTAAATAAAGGACTAAATAAAGGACTAAATAAAGGAGTAAATCATGGAGCGCGGGCGGTGTAGTGGGGAACTGCAAGAGAATAAAAATAACAAGATGTAGATTAGCCACCGTTGCTTTACCAAGCTGAAACGCTTCCTTAAAGACCCTTGGGAGTAGTAATTGAATGCAGAATATATAAAATTAAATTTAGAATAATCTTATCTATCATGCCAGAAAGTAAAAAAAGAAAAAGCAATCATTCAGAATAAGAAATCAAAGTGAAAAATAAATGTGAAACCAGGAATATGGCAAACCAGCAATAATTTAGAAAAACATGCCGAAGGCTGATGAAATTAGGAAATGAATAATTGATTAAACAACAAAATGATAATTAGAGGAAGACTTGACAAATTGCAATAAAATAAACTAACATAGCAAACCTAGAATCAAAATTAAGCGCAAAGCAATGGAATGATTAAATAACCGATTGGAAAGAAATAACAAGCAAACTCAAATTGCAAGTGGGAAATAATTATGTACACTCATAAGCAGACACTTTAACCAAAACATGCCCAAGCAGGTTAATCCTATTTAATAATGTATGTTAATACTTACAGAGTAAATGCAGCCAAAACTTTCCCCAACACTCACCCAGTGCAGCAGCATCTATGCTTAACAAGCATTAAGTGAAGTAAGAAGCAACAAGATGCTATAAGCATTTAAAGAGTGGATTCAGTTAAAGAACATTCCAGTTAAAGAGCATTCAAGTTAACCGTGGTCTGCAAAGAACAGATACAATTCATTACCCAAGATTTTACATAATCTGAAATTATGATTATAATAAAGTAGACATTAACATGAATGAGCGTCAACCAGGGAAAATGATGCACCGGTAAGAGGATAAGCCAAGCAAGGGCAACTGATGGCTTGTGATGTCCGTATATCACCCCCGGTAACATACCCCCCCCCCCCACCAGCACAAGCTATCCTGTTTGACCTCACCCTAGTTCTGAATCAAGATGGCATTTTCCTTTAACACTCTTGCTAATGCACGGGGGACCAAAAGACATCGAGGGATGATAGTTTCAAATTGATACCCCGCTCAAACAGCTTAAAAACAATGACATCAATTAATCTGACTGTGCAACAACGCAATTTATCAATGATTCAAACAGATATGAAACGAAATATTTTTGCACATGATACTAACTCTAGGCCAGTGCAAAACAAACACCACTGCTACACTGGCCCTGTTCAAGTGAAATCATGTAGAACAACACATACAAGCATAACAACAATAAACAAGTCTTAAGCATTGAATAAAGATCAGCTGCATTAGCATACTCTCCCATATGATCTGCAAGAGTGTAAACCACACGGAAAAAATACCATGTCCCAAGTTATTTGATGTAGCAGTTACAAACAATTCAATCTGTTCACATTTTTTTTCCAATTTCCTCAAAATATCTAATTTGTGCCAGGTAGTATTAACACCATACAACAAAACAATTTTTTTTTTCACAAAACCTCTCCCTCCTTGGACGGCAGTTTGTCATATACATAGCTTCCCTCAAAAATGGAAACCTGAGGTAACTAGTGAAATACTCTGAACCATTTGCCCTGTAATAACTTACACACAGGGTAGATTACCCTAATACTAATAAATTTTGATGGAAATTATATTGAAATTTAGTTAATAGATCAATTCAAAAAGTGAACGAGGAACATTTCAAGTTAAAAATATTAATGATGGGTAATTTAAGAAATAACAAAAAATATAGAGCAGGATATTGAAACACTCAACCTGAATGAGAGTGATTAGTTATATGAATTCTGTGATGCTCGCTCCCAAATCCTGGGTTGCACATTGGGAAACACTGGTGCAGGACCCTTTGATCGGGTTTGCCTGACAGCAACTGGTGAACAAGGTTGTAAATTATTGTCTTGATATCCAACTTGTCTAACTTGACTTTCGATTGGAGAGCAGACACAAACCCTTTAAATGAACCATCAATAAAACTCTCCAAACGTGGGACAGAATCATTTAAAAATTTGGAATTGTTTGGCATTCATGAATCATTAGAAATTTGAAAATCATTGTCACTCTGAGAATCATCATGAAGAATCATGGATGCATTGGTAGACTGGTCACCGCAAAAAGCATCAAGGCTTGCCTCACAGGTCAAGTGGTTGAGGATGAAGCCCTAAATCACTCACAGCAAGAGGTATGGACTCATTGTCAGAGACCTTCCAAATCTCTTCCTGCCAAGCTGGCAATAAGTTATTAAATGAACCAGGGTCATGATTGATTATGAAATCTAAAACCATCCGACCAATAGAATCTGGTTCGCTCTCAAACTCAGTAGAATCATTTCGTTCAGTTGGCAATTTTACAGTATTAGATAAACTAGACCCAACTTCCAACCTACCTTCAAAGAGACAACCCTCACACTGGTCAGAACAGACATTATCAAATTTAATAGCATTAGATGTGGATATACAGTCAGGAACTGAAATTAATAATCCCACCGGCGGCACTGAGAACCGTGGAAAAACATCCTCAGATTCATCTGCACTGGAAAAACTCGAATCATAACCTGAATATTGATCACATTCAGTTGCGGATTCAGCACCTCTGCATGATCCAGATGAAGAATCTGTTTTGTTACTGTTAGAGCTTGATGCTCTGATAGAAATAGATGAGTCACTTGAGTCAGTCTCAGAACTAGAAAACGTTAAATTAATTGATAGTACAGGAATCTCACCATCTGCATCATTTACAAAGGTTAACTCTCTGAACATTGAGTGATCTTGCAAATATTGCGGTGGTAGTTTGTACAGGCGCACCTGGGAATGGTGAGCTTTAATGATTTCATCGCTTTCAGAACTACTCACTCGATAGGTCACTCCATTATCCATTACTTTACACACTCTGAAAGGCCCTTTAAAATTTGGGTTCAACTTGATCACATTAACAAATCCTTTGTGCTGGAGTATCATTAACGCAGGATCCCCTTTTTGAAATGACATAAAATTTGGATGACCATATCGCCACTTCTCTTTCAATTTATCTTGATCAAGGAAGGGTTCATTGTTACAATGATGAGGCTGAGACAAATTGAATTTAGATGGAGACATGGAAATCTCTGAATGACAAGTATTATTATACACAATTGTTGATTTGGAGAGATGGTCACTCCATAAACTGTCTTTCTGGCTCAAACTACGCAGGAATCCTATGATGGTACGATTTACACGCTCCACTGCGCCATTACTAGAAAGACAATAAGGTGTTGTCAATTGATGTTTGATATTGACACTGGTCAGGAAGTCATCAAATTCAGCGGATGCAAATTCTGGTCCATTATCAGTTAGCAAAGTAGATGGAATGGCAGGAATAAAAGGTAAAACTTGAGCGGACAACGCCTGAATAACTGATGAACTTTTCTTGTTTTTGATGGGTACTGCAGCAACCCATTTTGAATAGTGATCAACAATTACTAAGCAACCAATATACCCAGAAGGGGTGCGAGGAAGAGAAACCAAGTCTGCTGCCATGATTTCAAATGGATAGGAGGTCTGAATTTTAAGAGTTGGGGGAACCAGACGTGTTGAAAATTCCTTATGAATCTGACATTGGTGACAGGTAGTACATATATCATTTGAAATTTTGTAAATGAATGGGTGCCAAATTAAATTGGAAAGTAAGTCCAAAACTTTATCTCTTCCTACATAGGCAAAATTGTAATGCAAAGACAAAGCTAAATTAAGAGCAATTTTGAATGGAACAGCAATGATGTCTGTGCCACTATTGTAAACTAAAATATCATGAGAGATGGACAATTTCGCTGAATGCCGAATGAATGGTTTCAGTTCTTCTGACCAGAGATTAGTTGGAATATCATTATTAATATTATACATCAACAAGTTGAGAATTGGACATTGGTTCTGAGCATGATAGATAGTATTATCATTGCATAGTAGTAAAATTCCAGATATTGTATGGATTGGCCTTCGATTTCGAATCTAATGTCATCACCCTGAAGAGTCATTGCTAATAGGTGTGACTCATTGGAAACTCTCTCTGATTGTACCATGCAAATGGACGACTTCAACATATTCAGCAAATCCCCAGCAAGAATTCTGGAAATTATCCTCTCATGGTGTTTACACACATTCTGACTTAGGTCAATGTTAATCTCATGCTCAAATAGGAAATCCAATCCTAGGAGTAAACAATGCGGCATTATTTTATCTGACACAATAGCAAACTTAAAAGCTTGAGGCATTTCATACGGTCCTATGGCAAAGGTCAGATAAACAGCGTGCTCAATGGGGGTTCTCTCACCCAAAAAAACAACAATATCACAGAGTCTCTCGCGCAACACCAAAGTGGGCTTCCTTTTAGCAATTATTTCAAGTACACCCTGAGAAATCAAACTTAACTCTGCTCCAGTATCTAGTACTGCACAAAACTTAGATGATTCAAAAGTAACATAGAGTTGAGGCAGGTTCCCAATGTCATGGGTACATGCAATTGAATTAGACTCGATAAACAATAGTTGTTTGTTAAGTTGTTCACCTTCTTCATCATCAGTGCTGTAGTGACCTGAACTTTCATTGGATTTAGTTAGTGGAGAATGAGTGGAATTGCAAACTGAATTGACTGGACACGATAACAGATTGGGAGGAACATAATTACGTGCTTCAACAAGCGGGTTAAAATGGATTCCACTGATACACTGAAGGTGAATACAGTGGGAGTAATCTTCAAATTGATAAATGACTGGTTGATCTGTCCATAAATATACATGAATTTGGACTTTAAATAGGTAACTGGCTGCCATAAGAATTTCAAGTAAGGGCAGTTGACCCTTGCACCGCATTAATTTCAAACTTTTGCGGGAATCACGATCAAGGTTCAAGTTGTATCGGTCAATATTCTTAGTCAGTTCATCCACTAATTTCATGCGTAAGGCCAAATCATCTGTGATGTTGAGATCCAATGCTCTACTCAATGCCCGACATGAACTGGTAAACAGGGAATCACCTCCTCCTGCTACTGTTGGAGCATCCAACAACAAGCCATTGGGAATTAGGGGAACCGCATCCATAAAATTACTGTCGGGTACTTTACATCCTATCCGAGACAATGCATCAGCGGCCGAATTCAGATGACCGGGGACAAAGCAAATTTCAAACACAAAATCTGAGAGCTCTTCCAATTTTCTGGCCAAGCGTGAGCAAACCAGACGCATATTTTGCAAGTGGACAAGTGGCTGATGATCTGTATACAAAATGAATTCAATGCCAAATAAGAATGGCCTGAAAGTTTTACTTCCCCAGCGTAAGGCTGTTAATTCCCGTTCAAGAGTGGAGTAATTTAACTGTGAGTGAGAAAAGGTCATGGATGCAAAACCAAAAATTCTGTGAGACTCTCCCTGTCGTTGAGCAAAAAATGCGCCAGCTACAAATCCTGATGCATCTACACACAGTTCCAACTCATGAGCATCATCGCTGTAATCAGGGTAGGCCAATTCCAAATCATGCATCATCTCTACTTTCTATCTATCAAAAGCTTCATCCATCTCCATAGTCCAGGTCAGAATTTTGGTACGGCGACCTCCAGTTAACATTGAAAGGGGTTTCTGAATTTTTGAGCAATTAGGAATAAATTTACGTTGAAAATTTATCAATCCAAGAAATTGCCGAAGTTCACTTACTGTTTTCGGTTTAGAATAGGCCGAAATTTTCTGTACATGTTCGGAGTTTTTTTTAATACCAGGTTGGTTTACTAAGTGACCCAGGTACTCCACTTCTGACCTGAACCATTTACATTTTGCTGGTTTGATTTTGATGGTATAGGTTGCCAAGGTATGAAGAACTTTAGAAACAAGTAAAAGATGCTCATCAAATGAGTCGCTCATAATCAAGATGTCATCAATGAAGCGATTACCTTGTGAGAGGAGAATGTGCTCAGAACGGCCTGTATTTCCCGTTGGAAAGCAGATGGTGCATTCCGCAGCCCAAAACTTAGTCTTTTAAATTGTCAATGATTACGTTGTGTAGAAAATGCTGTGTATTGCTTGATCTATTCATCAATGGGAAGCTGGTAATACCCGCGGATCAAATCTAAGCTGGTGAAAAATTTAGTGCGGTGTAAGCCAAAAATAGAGTCAGACAAATTAGGAACAGGAAATTTATCAGGAAAAGTTACTTGGTTGAGTCACCGGTAATCGATACACATGCGGATTGAACCATCCTTCTTCCGTACTGGGACTACAGGAGATGACCATGGAGACATGCTGGGTTCTATTATGTCTAGAGAATTTAGCTCCTGGAATTGTCGTCCAATTTCATCTGAGATTGGTTGAGGGAACCGTCGGGGTCTCTGAAAAATAGGTGTTTCATCTGATAATTTAATATGATGTTGCGTTACCCCAGCATGGCCCAAATCTGCATCCCCGGAACTTAGCATAGATACATTCCGCAACAGCACTGAATAAACATCACACAGCTGAGACTTGGTTAACTCAGGAAGCTCCACTTGTTCCCTCAACAAGGCCTCTGTCCAAGGTGAACTTGCATCAATAGACTGGTTATACAGTTCCAAAACTGATGTCACTGAACCCACACACTGTCCCTTTCTAATGATAGTGTCTTTCTCAGTGGCCACCATGTGTATAGATTTCTGGGCAATGCCAAACACGCCATTCAACCCTCGCACGCGATCTGCCAACCCATTTTCCAGTCCATTGTCTGAATACAAAAGCATATGATCAGGGGCACAATTTACTGAGAAACAGTAGATGGGCACTAATTCAACTTTGCCTCCCTTGATGCTGATGTCTTCTAAAGCATAACACTTCTGACCACAATACATGATATCCATTAACGCCCCCAAACTGTCTAAATAGATTTCGGTTTTACCACCATCATCGTAATGTCTGATGAGCAATCTCTTACTAATGCATAGCTCTATTTTGTTTATGCGCAGGAAGTCTGCACCCAAAACTAGTTTCACTTCTGGGCTAACATCTGCAGGATAGACTGTAAGGTGAATAGGTTCCATCTGCACCTCATGGATTACCATTGAGACAGTGACACAGCCTTGTACTTGGAGGGATCTAGTTCCCACCACTCTAAGGGCACGTTCCCCTTCAACTATTTCTAAACCCAACTTCCTACATAACTTGTCTGATATTAAAGATGTTGCTGCTTCCGTGTCTACTATCCCTATTGCCGATGCGTCGCCGATGTCTACCATCACTTTCATGAGGTTGGCATTCTCCTCTATCAGATATAATGGGAGTCCGGGTACCTTACCGAGATCTAAAGTTTTCTCCGTAGATGCGCTGGGCTCAGAAGCCGCGCCAACACTGGTATCAGACTCTGACAAGTCTCCTGGTGACTCGTCAACGCTCTGGTCTGCTGCTGCCTCCGCTGACGTCAAGTCGTCCTCTCGTTGATTGTTGCAGACAACCATGTTGCCAACATCGCTCTTGCTGTTGAGATTGTTCACAGTGGCAGAGTCGGAACAGTCTCGGTCAGATTCTTCTTTGGTAACTGAAACCTCTTCTACAATTACATCCAGTGCAGGTTTGAAGGAGTGTTGAGGAGAACTCCGGTCATACCTGGTACAAAACTCTGGCAGGGTACTTGCTTGGTGCCTTGATGGTGCCCCTTTCCCAGCAAGGCTCAAGAGTTTAACGGCTCACTACCAACCCTACGTCTTGATGCCTGGGTTGTGTCATGTCTAGCATGAGATTCTTGCTGTCTTGGTTAAAACTTGAACTGCTGAGGGTCACGTCTGTCAGGCCAAGGTTTACCGGGTTCAGCTTGAGAGCCGGATCTAGACCCTACGACTCGAAAGTTGGACTGCCTTGGACCAGGTAGGCGTGAACCAGACTTGGACCGGTATTTGGGATTGTACTTCGAGCATTGTTCCATGAAATGATCCCTGCCACAAATCAAGCAAGATTTCAATGCCCACCAGCACTCTAGTATAGTGTGGTTTGCTCCACCACAGTAAGTACAATCCATTCTGTTCTGATTGAAGAAAGTATGTGAAACTGAAGGAAACCTATTCCCAGACCGGAACCCTTGGCGGTAATCCCCAGTGTCTCCTCTCTGCTTCCGTCGCTAGGAACGAGCACAGCCGTCCTGCTGGTGATCATAAGGCAGCATCTGGTGGTGAGACATAGCTTGAGTAGGCCTCTCCTGTTCTATCCTGTGTAGCTGTTGAGTACTGTGAGTCCTTTCTGGATGTGGTCTCGTTGAGCCCTTCTCATGTTGTAGGCTCTTAGCCATACGGGTGACCTGCTTGAAGGACAGATGTCTGTTCTTTGTCTTAGTAGTCCCTTTCGCCCTTCCTACATCAAGGATCTTTGTTGCAACGGACAATGGATTGGTGTCTAGGAAGTGTTGCCGCAAGACCCGCGCACAATCTTTTGGGGATTTGGGGTAAGAGAGCTCTGCTAGCTCTACCAAGTGCAGTCCATAAACATCTAGACCCTCATTATTGTTAGGGACTGCTTCACTGAGCTGCTCTCTCCAGAACGACCTACCCCCAACCTTCTGGTCTTTGTAAAAGGTCAACAGATGTTCTTTCATTTGGTGATATTTCAACCTGCGTCCACCCTTGATACGGTACACATCCATCAAAGATCCGGACAGAAACTTGGCAAATTCCTCGGTTTGATCATAGTGATCACCATCAAATTTCTTAGAGAAATACTTTTCAAAGGTGCGGAAGAAGTCTCTAAGTGGAACTCGACCATCCATCTCAAAAACAGGTGGGGTGACCACATCACGATCACCACTTCTGCGGTGCTGGCTACGTTGGCGGTAGTGGCAAGCTGAGGACATGGGAGGGTCGTCCTTAGTCTCATCCTCTGTATCTGCCTCTTCTGATGTTGCGTCTGAGGTGGTGCTATGTCCAGTGCCAGAAGATGAGACACACAGGTCAACAACTGACTTGTTGGCCCTTATAGCAGAGGCCTCTGTGGTCATGGTCTTCTTGGTGTTACTCCTTCTTCTTCTTTGGTGATGATTGATGCAAGGCCTTTGACTTGTAGCTGCCTGAGGACAGGGAGCTAGATTCTACCTGGCAAGGCCTGCTATTGACAGAACTGCTGCTGGCACTTACTGGAGAACTGAGGGGAGCTGTTCCACTGTCGCCGCTGAGGATGTGTGTGCAGCGTTGCCCGGCTGGAACTGTCACCCATTATTTGCTTGAGGCAATTAGGTCAAGGGTGTGGTGCCACTCCTTGTATGAGAGGTTAACACCCTTGTTGGTCATCACAAAGGTCGATTAGTTTTTGCAGATGCGCAGCCGCCGTCCTACTCCTGAAGATTGCAGAACCCAGTCCACCTCCCAACCAGCGAGGGAACAAGGACCATCGTAGCTGATCTATCTTAGGCAGGAGATTGGAATTGATGTTAAATCCAAACTTCCCGCCAACAAAGTCTGCTCGCACTTGAGGGTGAGCAAATTGGCCAAGGTGTGACTGGACGGCCACAACAGCTGGGAGAGGATCCGCATTCAGGGAGGGGTCAATGCGAGGAAGGCCATCTCCCGGATAGACTGCTCCACCACAGCTAGGTCCAGCAATTGTAGCTGCTGATGCATTACTAGCACCATCACCACCGAGCACAGCAGCCGCCGACTTCACTGGGCCCCACGTAGAAGATGCGCCAGGGAGGAGCAATCCTAAGAGGCTCAACCCATGCTCCGGAGATTTTAATTTAATTTCTGGTTTGTTACTCATAATGAAATAAAGGTATGGATAATTTTGGATGGATTTTGATAAATGGGTGAATCTAGAAAAAGCAAGATCCCGTGGGAGATGCCAATGTTATCGTGGCGCTCGCGGGTGGGACAACCCGTGTCCACTTTGATTTAACTTTACGGCTCAATTTAGTGGAAGCGCATTTATATCTTAATTTACGGGGTTATGACAGATTTAGTCTCCAGTAGAAGTTAATATATTTACTAAATGAACAAATGACAACTGAAAAACTAAATTATGGGTCACATAATGGATTAAATCAAGGACTTACTGGAGGATTAACTAAAGGAGTAACAAAAGGACTAAATAACGGAGTAAATAAAGGACTAAATAAAGGACTAAATAAAGGAGTAAATCACTGAGCATGGGCGGTGTAGTGAGGAACTGCAAGAGAATAAAAATAACAAGATGTAGATTAGCCACCATTGCTTAACCAAGCTGAAGCGCTTCCTTAACGACCCTTGGGAGTAGTAATCAAATTCAGAATATGTAAAATTAAATTTAGAATTTTCTTATCTATCATGCCAGCAAGTAAAAAAGGAGAAGCAATCATTTAGAATAAGAAATCAAAGTGAAAAATCAATGTAAAACCAGGAATATGGCAAACTAGCAATAATTTAGAAAAGCATGCTAAAGGCTGATGAAATTAGGAAATGAATAATTGATTAAACAACAAAAGGGTGTGTAAGGGAAGACTTGACAAATCGCAATGAAATAAACAAACATAGCAAACCTAGAGTCAAAATTAAGCGCGAAGCAATTGAATTATTAAATAACGAATCGGAAAGAAATGAGCAAACTCAAATTGCGACTGGGAAATAATTATGTACACTCATAAGCAGACACTTTAACCAAAACATGCCCAAGCAGGTTAATCCTATTTAATAATATATGCTAATACTTACAGAGTAACTGCAGCCAAAACTTTCCCCAACACTCACCCAGTGCAGCAGCAACTATGCTTAACAAGCATTAAGTGAAGTAAGAAGCAATAAGATGCAAAAGCATTTAAAGAGTGGATGCAGGTAAAGAGCCTTGAAGTTAAAGAGCATTCAAGTTAACCGTGGTCTGCAAAGAACAGATACAATTAATTTACCAAGATTTTACATAATCTGAAATTATGATTATAATAAAGT
>SDVV010000492.1:0-31469 GCA_016164225.1 Gammarus roeselii | reverse complement strand
ATATGAGCGAGTAGTTTGCTCATCTACAAATTTTGAAGGTAACTCCAGATTGAAGTTGCCGGTAGCTGTCTTTATAGGAACTTCAACTCATAAGAAGCTAACTCTGGAATGAAGTTACAAGAGGCTGTCTTTATCGGAATTTTGACTCGTAAGAAGTCTGTTGAAGGATCATCATCAACCATTGGAAATATAATATATTTAAACTCGTGACTTTGATATGAGCTAATTATAATAAATAAAAACAAAATGGTAAAGTAACAACTGTCAATTCAGAAGATGAACAGTAACATTTTTTTTTAGTTCGCTCAATGTTTTTGTGACAATTTATAGGGTATTTAATGCGAAGCGCTCATGAACAGAATCGATTGTGGTGGCTTCACTCTATATATTATGTGTACGGATTAGTGACCGCTTATCATAACATCTCGAAATGTTATTATTGCTGACAGGGTAGCTGAACTATTCCTAAGTAATCCAAAAGATTACTACTACCCTACCATTAGTAAATGATACAGTTATAATCTTGACTGTAGCTGAACTGATCTCTGAACGCACGCGAACGACCATCGCTGAGAAAGGATTCCTTGCTCAGTCGCACTTGGCAAAGCGTTCATGAATTAATGCATGGGTACCGAGCTTAAGAGCGGCTAAACGTGATCACGATTTCATCGTTTCATCCCACGGGCGTCCGCCAGAGTTCAAAGTCCTTCCCAACTGCCTCTGTCACCAAATAAGATCACCGCCGTCGCCACCGCCAGTCCAAACATTTCCTCGACCTGAAACTGTTTACCAATGTCGACCGGGTCTTTGCAGTCCAAATACACTCTCCAGATGCCAACATTCTTGAGGAGAGAAGACGATCTGGAAAGATTGTTTGATGGTTTGATTGCTCAAAAAATTGGCTTATAACAACAACTTGTGTGATATGAGCATGACTGAAAGCGGTGTCGGCGTACGAGATGTGGTAGGGACATTGGTTGACAATTTCGTGATTGGTGCGAAGTGTTATTAATGTTTCATGAAAATACCCTCCCAATTCGTAGTCCTTCTTTAATCAGTGGGCAACAGACGGCAACAGGCCCAGCGATACTTTATCGCAGTCAATGAAAAGAATTTAATCCAATATTTTGCCTAAGAAACTTTATCAAAGTTTGGAAAAAATGAATAAATAATTGTAATTCAACATATTTTTCAATCGTAATACTAATTTAGGCAACCAATCACTAACGTAAAGTAATAATTAAGGATGATCTCTATTTTGGTAATTATATTTAGATTACACGTAAGGTTCCATCAAAAAACATACAGTTTGTACTTAAATTCCTACCATTTTCGTGACGGTGGGGCTTCTTCTATCAAGTAACTGAGCGGGAGACTCAGCCGCATGTTATATCTGGTAACTGGGCGGGAGACTCAGCCGCATGTTCTATCAGGTAGCTGAGCGGGAGACTCAGCCGCATGTTTTATTAGGTAACTGGGCGGGAGACTCAACCGCATGTTTTATCAGGTAACTGGGCGGGAGACTCAGCCGCATGTTCTATCAGGTAACTGGGCGGGAGACTCAGCCGCAGGTTTGTGAGGATGACGGGAAACCTAACGACCGAAAGCGACCGTCAGTGGCTCTACAAGCTTCCGACAAGCTGTCCATCGACGAAAATTTAATACTAAAAACAGAACCACATAAATTGATTCAGAGGAGGGCCAAAACAAAAATTATTGTAAGCCAAAATATATTAAGAAAAAAATGATAAGGTAGAGTCTACACCGAATGTCCCACTCAGCATGCGACGTGATAACCGTAGCAGCTGCAACATCGATCGCGTATATTAGCTTTCATTTCATCCCTAGACACAAGTCATTCATTTTATTTTGTGGTTACATTCTAAGGAAGGCCCTCCAAATGGGAGGGCCAAAACAAAAGGTCTTCGTTTATGTCTAGCCTGAGATGAATGAAAAGCAACGACAGCCACGAGTCATGCAAAATGGTTGAGAATAAAAAATTTAGTTTAAGAAACTTCACGATGTTTCCGTCGTGAAGTCGTGAAATGGCGGCAACCCGTTTATTTTGGTGCCCAATTCACTTGGCACCTCTTGTTACCTTGGTTCCGTCTTGTAATAGTGATTTAGTGGTCCGGCAGTATCATGCTTCCGGTGGTACTTCTGCTGTAGCCTCATGTTACCATGTGCCGTGTTGTAATAGTGGCTTAGGGCATCGTACGCTAGTATCATGCTTGCGGTGGTGCCTTTGCTGTTGCAGCATCGTACCCCTTCGCCGTGTTGTAAATAGTTGCTTAGAGCACAGTAGGCTAGTACCATGCTTGCGGTGGTGCCTTTGCTGTTGCCGCATCGTACCCCTTCGCCGTGTTGTAAATAGTTGCTTAGAGCACAGTAGGCTAGTATCATGCTTGCGGTGGTGCCTCTGCTCTTGCCGCGTCGTACCCCTTCGCCGTGTTGTAAATAGTTGCTTAGGGCACAGTAGGCTAGTATCATGCTTGCGGTGGTGCCTCTGCTGTTGCAGCATCGTACCCCTTCGCAGTGTTGTAATAGGGGTTTAGGGCATAGTACGCTAATATCATACTTGCGGTGGTGCCTTTGCTGTTGCCGCATCGTACCCCTTCACCGTGTAGTGATAGTGGCTAGTGCATGGTACACTATGATCATGCTTGCGGTGGTGCTTCTGTCTTAAATATATATTTGCCCTGCAGGTTAGAAATACGTATCCGAATAATACGTACGTTTGCTCCGGGGGTTAGAAACAAGTACCACTAAGTCAGGTTATTTCGGGAAGGCAAGGTTCTAACAATACGCTCGTAACGTAGCCAGCAAATAGGGCAAGCTGCACGCAACATAATGCAACACGTCGGCGCGACCGGTACAGTTGTCATACACTGTGCTTTCCTACTATGACAATAATTGATTATGGAAAGAGATGGCTTCAGATTGATCTAATAATCGAGTATAGTTGTATTCTGTTAATGAAACAAAATGATAGAGCTACTTACCTGTGGTTCGCAATATTTGTTGGTCCGGCAGCTGACTACCTGTGAAATACCCCTAGAGTTCGTAGTTATCCTGGAGCCTCTCTCGCTTGTGTTGTTGCCACATGTTACCCCTGCGTCGTGTTGGAATAGTGGCTTATGACACAGTACGGCAGCATCATGCTGTTGGTGCTTCTGTTGTGGTCTCGTGTGATTGATGATTATAGATAAGGCTGAAGAGAAAAAGAGGAGTGTAGGAAGAAAAAGGAAGAGTGAAAGGAAAGAGAGTAGGAGATAAAAGAGCTGGCTCTACCAGCAACCAAGTTCCGTTTTACAGAGTTCTCTAAGTAGATTATCAGTTGAGGTCGTCAGACCACTATTACTTGTTTCTTTTCAATTAGTTTGTTGGGATTTTTCACCTTTGCTAGGATCAGTCTAGACACTCGGCGAGGCGACCCGCCCCAACCCTTTAAATGGGGCCGACGCGGGACGCGTCCCAAGCGTCCCAACTGTCCTCACTCTCCCCATGAGTTTGTTAAGCTTGATTCTAGATTCTTACATCTGCTTCTTGTATCTTTATGGCTGTTTTGTTACAATCATTTCCATTAGTATCATTGTACCCATTGCCTAGTGTACTTTAGTATATTGGCTCGGGACAAGGTCCCAGAGCCAATTTCCTACTGGATGGAAGCAACTTGATAGTTCTGTCTGAATCGTATTCCAGTCTTGCTCTCAGCACAGGTGTTGTTATGAGCATTTCTTCTACATTTTCCCATATCTTGCTGGCTTGTTTGTGCAAGGATACATTAATTGCTTTCAATTCGGCTATTTTGTTGACTTCGATGCTCCGTTAGGCTAATATCCTCTTCCACCTGCACGCTTTGTTCTGGACAATCTGCATATTTTTCAGTTGGGTCGGGATCCCTGTGTGTAATGGTACCGGTGGGTATGTCAGTACCGTCTTCAACATAGCCCCGTACAATTTTCTTTTATTTCTCTTGCTCAGGCTTCCAAATCGGTATGTATGACGTAGTGAGGCCATTGCCAATTTGACTCTATTCTGGCAATGTCGGACGAATCCATTTGTTGTTAGTGTCATTCCGAGTACTTTGCCTTCCTTCTCGTATCCGTACGTCTTGACTCCCACCTTCACTCTCTCCAACTTCTTTCTGTTTATTGGTATGATTTGAAACCTGGTTTCATTGGTTCTTATCTTCCATTTTCTTTCGTATTTATTGAGCGTTTTGATTTCCCTCTCCGTACTCTTTGCCAGCATCTTCTCTCCACCTTTTGTTCTGTAAGTTTGAGTGACGTCATCCGCATAGATTATTGCTTCGTTTTACCCGGATGGTGGTGAAATGGCATGCGTGAAGAAGCTGAACAGTGTTGGCAATAGGCACCCTACCCTCTCTGAGGTACCCCACTCTACACCTCGAACTCCGGTCCGAGGTACCCGCCGATTCGTATTTTCGCTCTTCTTCCTTGTAAGTAATTGCTTATTGTCCTAATAAGGTAATCTGCGATTTGGCTTCCAATCAGCTTGAACTTCAGTCCTCCGTGCCACACTTTGTCGAATGCTCGGCTTATGTCGCGGAGCACCACTTTGCAACTCATGCTGTTAGATTTGGCCACTGCCAGGAGCTCATAAAAGCACTGCCGTAGCTAACCCGGTCTCCCGTTTCTTCCGGAAGCCATGTCGTCGCTCGTTCACTTTGTTCTTATCTTCCAGCTCGGTAATCAGTCGGTCGTTAGTAATTCTTTCGAAAAATTTTCCTGGCACATTTAGCAAGGATATTGGTCGGTAGTTAACATGTTCCTTTGGGGATTTTCCAGGCTTAGGAATAAAAATAATTGTAGATACTTTCCATTGCTCGGGGAAACTTATTGTTAAGTACGATGCGTTCACTATTTGCCGGTAATTTTCTATCATATTTGTTGGCAGATTTGCCAGGTGGTTCTTTGTGATTTCGTCTGGCCCTGGTGATTTCTGTTTAAATTTTGCTATTCCTTGCATTATTTCCAGTCTGGTGACTGGTATTGTTTGGGTCTTGAGTCTTTGCAGGTTGGTTATTTTGTAGATCTCCTCCTTCTTGTCGTCGTCGTACACCTCTTCGTTGTTGCTGTCTTTCAGGTAGTTTATTTGTTTTGATGTGGTTTGTCCGATCATGCGTTTTATAGAGGTCCAGAAATCTTCGCTGTTTCTCTCTGCGTCCGTCCTCTCAATCGTGTTATTCCATGCTTCCCCCCTGAGTCTCCTGAACTCGTCCCAGATGCGGTGTCTGAGATTGATAAGGTACCAGTTCTTGTCAAAACTCGGTCCACTGTTCTCGATGTCTCTCATTAGCTCGTCGTGTTGCAGTTGAAGGACTTTTGTTTGGTGCGACGTTTTGTAGTGTGGCATGGTTCTTACGGAGGTTTTAGGGATAGCTTGTCTTAAGGCTTCCTGTATCTTGTGAGTCCACCTTGTTACGGCTTGGTCTATTTCCTCTTCGTCTTGTTATATCCGATCTCTATTGTTTGCTCTTTCCTGAGGATCTCTATTTACTTATCCCAGTCCGCTCGGACAAAGTTTGTTCTCTCCCTAACCGGAATCTGGATAGGGCTGGTTGATATTGTGAAAATTATAGGGATATGGTCGCTGGGAGTCAAAGGACCCAATTCAGCATAAGTGTTATGAAAAACAGAGCTATTTGCTAGAATTATATCTGGCGAGGTCTTGAATCTGTGAGTAATATATGTTGGGGAGAAAGGTCCCTCGTGGGTTGCATACCCCCTGTCGATGATTTGAACCACCTGTCTTCCAGCGGTATTATCGTTGGCATCGTCGTGGCGCATGTGGCGGGCATTCAGATCTCCTAGAAAGTAAGTCGGCTTTTTCTTGCTCAGCAGTGCGTAAAAATCCGGATAGTGTAAATATCTTGTTCGTGGAGGGACGTAGGCCGTTGCCAGCACCACGTCCCCAAGGCTCGTTTCACGGTTACACTCAGCATGTCTGAATGGTAATTTTCGTTGATTCTGCACTGAAAGATGTTGCGGAACGCAATTGCAACTCCGTTGTTTTGCTCATTAAGGGTGCTCCTCGTTACCACATTGTAATTATTGAGCTTAATATTGAAGCCACTTGCACAGTCATGACCATTATTTATCAGAACTATGTGGAGATTTTCTTTCAGGAATATGTTTGCTAGTGCGAATCAGTTTGTGTTCCAGGATCTTACGTTATGCTGTATTACTTGTATTTTACTGGGATAAATCACGGTTTGGATCGAAGTTTCATCCCGTCTTCTGCGGTTGACTCGCTGTCCCCCTATTCATCGCCGCTCTTTTTGAACTCTGCCGCAGACAGATAGGTGATGTGATTTCTCACTCCATGTACTTTCTCCCACATGATTAGCCTTTTCAGGGTATCTTCACTGTAGTCACTCGCTCTGCCTTATAAATTTCAGCTTCTTCCCTTCATGTAATCTTCTCACTTCTTGAGCGGTTAGATCTTTCTTCTTGACACTTCATTCGATTATTACTAAGTTTACTTCATAGTCTTCTGCTGTCATGACTGGTTGAAGGTGTATGGCTGATGTTTCCAGGTGTCGTTTCAGTGTTTCTTCTGGGTCGGTTAAACTGTCTCTCCTTTCTGTTAGGAATACTTCTTCTGTTGTTTCCTTGATATTCGATTCTTACGAGCCCGTCGCTGTCGATGTGCCGGAGTTTGATGATGTTGATTCATTCTTTCTTCTGTGGATTTCCCACAGTGTCGAGAGAGTATCCCTCATTATATCGTGCTTGAATAGCTGGTCAGATTGGGGATTCGGATCGAATACAATAAGCTGAATGTTTTTTGCTTTCAGAGTTTTGTTCAGGTGCTTGTTGTAAGATCCCGGGGTTATAATGTTTTGCACGTGTGTCCAAAATCATCACCAGTGCCCTCATTCCTGTCTCTGCCATTATGCCCTCCGTTACGCTTGCCTGTTGCTGTTGCCGGGCTGTGGAGAGAGCCTTGGTCACCACACTGGCATAGGTGCTTTCCTGTTTCGTTAATTCATCCTCTTCCTTCTGTTGTATTTTCTTCTTGATTAGGTTATTCTTTACCGGACAGCTCATGGCCATCGTTCTGTGCGCTCCTTTGCAGTTGAGGCACTTCTTTACTTCCTCTATACAGTCTCAGAAGTTGTGGGGTCTAGAACATTTGGAGCATCTAACCACGTCCGGCGTCGGGCAGTCCTTTGTAAGGTGGTCTTCGCAGGTATAACAGTTGAAGCACATCAGGAGGTCCGTATATTTCTCTTGTTGTATTTGCAAGCTCGATATCTTTATATGACAGCACAGGAAGCCATTCTCCACTGCCGACATTGCAATCTCAGAAGAGGCGAACTCCATTTTGATCATATCACTGGAGTGTCCCCCGACGTAGCAGTCAATTTGTCGGCAGATCACTGAGCGCTGAGCTCTTATCTTCGGAGGAAGACTAGCCACCAGGCCAACTCGGTTTAGCGTGGCTCGCGCTGTGTCAGTCAACATCTTCTCGACATCCTGCTCAGGCTCTGTGAACGCGTTGAATCCATTCTTTACTTCTCGGATCCCTGTCAAGGGGAGGTCCAGCCTTCTCTGTAGGACTTCAAATACTTCTTTCTTATCAGGTGGTTCCTTTGGGCTGAAGAACCTCAGGAACATTTTCTCGAACTGAGGCATTCTGCCCCCTCTCACTCTGCCAAGCTTTAAATCACAAGTAGAGCCAAGGTTAGTTTATTAAAAGAAACACAAAAGAAGAAACAAGAGTCTGGTATGTTGTCACCAGGAGGGTCTCCACCTCTTCTCTCAGCCCGAGGTCCCTACCCTAATGACCTCCCTGTAGGTTTGGGCTTCTCGAGGTGGGAAATCTATACTCTCCTGGAGCCAGAGAATTGTTTTCCCGGGTTAGTTTGGTTAGTAGAGACAGAGCCTCAGGACAGTCAGGGTATTTCTAGTTGGCGTCAGAGACAGAGCCTCTTTGTTGGGGTCTACTGCTTCAGGAAATACTTCGCAAGAATACTCTGTGGTATCTTTAGGTATTGCTGAGATTTGGGTACTTTTCAGTATCCTTTCATGTTTTGCAGCGTCTGGACATCCATAGGCCGATTGGGTGCAATGTTGCTCGCTCTGCTTCACTTTCTTCCGAACGGTCTCGTGTTACCCTTGCGCCGTGTTCAAATAGTGACTTAGGGTGCTTTGTACGGCAACATCATGCTTGAGGTGGTGCTTTTGCTGTGGACTGAGGTTACCCCTGCGCCCTGTTGTAATAGTGACCAATGGCAGCTCTCCACGAACGACGGCGGCGTGTAAGTGCTGAGATGTTTTTTCAGCATGTAGGTGATTGTAGCATAACCTTAATTCGCTTACAATCGATTGATGTGGGTCAGGTAAAACTGATTTGGATTATACTGTAGCATGCTAGGTTGATATTTTATTTATACTTTTGTCAAGCAAGGTTTTATTTTCTGTGATATTTAGTTCTGAAATGTAAAATTTTGTTCCTATACAAATAAATACAAGTATAGTGAGTTTACGAATTAAAACATTCCAGCGAATTGGACAATGTAGCTACATAATTTAATTACAGTGATGCCAGGGTACAAAGCGGTACTAGGAAAAGCACCAAATAATATAAAAGGTAATCCTCTCCGGTACCGCACTCCAAACGTTACAAGCATTTATTCTGAGTTTGAATGTGGCATGTGCTTGCCTGAGTCAAGAAATTTGTTAACGACGTGTTGAAATTTTAGAGTGGGGTACATAAAATGTTTAGCTGATCAAAACATCGAACATAGAGGATACACACAACATCAAATCACTAATTTTGTAAATATACATACTTGGTGTGGTATAAAAACATTAAACGGTTAGGCACTGTGAACATGTAAGTGATACTTGATAATAAAAGTATACCGTTAGGTATCACATGACTATTTGACCTGTACAAATTCTGCCTGCCCAAGCTTGACGTTGCAGGAAACCGTTACTTGACTTCATGGAATGAAATTCTTTGCGAAACTGAATTCAAACTTCACGCGGCCTCGTCGGCAACATTAAAAAAAAATTTGTCCGGAGCGACAATTCATTCTTTTCAGCCCCGCGCTTGAATTACGACGACAGCAAACATCTTCTCCTGCACGCTGCGGCTCCTGGTCTGCACGCTGCGGCTCCTGGGCTGCACGCTGCGGCTCCTGGGCTGCACGCTGCGGTTCCTGGGCTGCACGCTGCGGCTCCTGGGCTGCACGCTGCGGCTCCTGGGCTGCACGCTGCGGCTCCTGGGCTGCCCGCAGCGGCTCCTGGGCTGCACGCTGCGGCTCCTAGGCTGCACGCTGCGGCTCCTGGGGTGACTCAGCATGAATAAACTACATGGAATTAGCAGCAGCAGCAGCAGCAGCAGCAGCTATCTATGCTGAACAGACAGACTACAGTCATGTTTCACCACGACCAGATGACGCTTTAAGTTATTGTAATTTCTTTAGGAAAAGTTTTATATAACTATGTTAAGCAGGATTTTATACAAATAGGTTTGCATGATTTTTATTTGTTGTTGAAATTTCTACAATATGAACCCGAGTTGTATCGAGAAGGCATTCCGTGAAATAACAAAAAAAATTATGCCCTATCATTTTACAATAATTTGTTTGTTGCCTGGCGTGGTCACATCAAGGTTTATAACGGTCGGGTCATATCAGGATTTATAACGGTGTGGTCATATCAGGGTTCATAATAGTGTGGTCCCATCGGGATTCACAACGGTGTGGTCCCATCAGGGTTCATAAACGGTGTGGACCCATCAGAGTTTAACGGTGTGGTCCCATCAGTGTTCATTACGAGGTGGACCTATCAGGGGTTAACGGTGTGGTCCCATCGGGGTTAATAACGGTGTGGTCCCATCTGGGTTCATAACGGTTGGTCCCATCTGGGTTCATAACGGTGTGGTCCCATCGGGTTTCATACAGTGTGGTCCCATCTGGGTGCATAACGATGTGGTCCCATCAGGGTTCATAAACGGTGTGGACACATCAGAGTTTAACGGTGTGGTCCCATCTGGGTTCATAACGGTGTGGACCCATCAGGGTTTAACGGTGTGGTCCCATCGGGGTTCGTAACGGTGTGGTCCCATCGGGGTTCATAACGGTGTGGTCCCATCGGGGTTCATAATGGTGGGGTCACATCATGTTTCATAACGGTGGGGTCACATCATGGTTCATAACGGTGGGGTCACATCATGGTTCATAACGGTGCGGTCACATCATGTTTCATAACGGTGGGGTCACATCATGGTTCATAACGGTGGGGTCACATCATGGTTCATTACGGTGGGGTCACATCATGGTTCACAACGGTGCGGTCACATCATGGTTCATTAAGGTGGGGTCACATAATGGTTCATAACGGTGGGGTGACATCATGGTTCATAACGGTGTGTTCCCATAATGTGATTTCACTTCCTTCTGCTCTCTAAGAACTTGAACCAATCCCCGGTGCCCATGCATTATGTGGTGATGAGGCATGTTTTCCCTTATCAACATCTTTCCAATATAAATTTTCCTTGCCTTCAATTGCCTTCTTTTCTCACCAACAGAGCATATTGTGCAATCTTTAGTATGTATGTACTACGCAAGACCTTCTGTCTGTTCATAGTTTTCAGACTAACTTTTGTTACACAGGCCACTGATGTAACATCGCCTTTGCGTGGAGTCTGAATTGTAAATGGGCTCAGTAATTTTTCTCTAAGTTTATTTCCTAATACTGGTGTGTTAAAACACTGACCACCCATTATGATCGTTCCGGGTTATCTTCTTTTTAGAACTCATCACACTTTTCTTTGTTTCCGGTCGGGGGGTACTTCCAAAGCTAATGAGGTATGGGTTGATTTATGACACACAGTTGAAACTTGTGGTTGAAACATCGTAAAATGTCCAGACAATGCGGTGCACAGCAGCCTCGGCAACAACCGCTGAGGCCGCAGTGGTGCCTCAGTCGGTGTTCGCTGATCTGTTTGTCTTATATTTTGATACCGGAACAAGGCTGCTTGAATCTAAGTACGTCATCTCGATTTTTTGCGATTTTTAACTTGATCAGTTGGATACATTTGAATATATCTGGGGTGGCATACATGAATTTTCCTTCGGTTAACTGACAGTTTCTGTGTTACTGGAAGAGAAGATCAACGCTTGAACGCTCAGAGACATCGATATATATCTCGATGGAATTTTCACTGTTTTCTTGCTATCATTATGATCGTGGCTATCTATTGTTTACCTTGTGAGCTGGTTTATTAGCAGCGGGGGACAGCAATTATATTCTTCTTTCACCTTTTTAAAGCGGAAGGAAGTGTTCTTTAGATTGATGTGGGTAAAGGTTAGGTTAGGTTTAGAAAGATGGTCGCTTGTGAGAGCTTCGCTTGTCAGCTGGCTTATTAGTTGCGGGAGGCAGTTATTTAATATCTATTTCAGTCTTTTTAAGTGTTGAAAAAAGTATCATCAAGATTGATGTGGGTAAAGGTTATTTAAGTATTGAAATATGACCATTTGTGAGTGTTTATGGACCAGGTAGCAGGTGGTGTGAGGAAGAAAGGGAGTATTTACAAGTTACTCTGTGTGAGTGCATCGAGAGTTTTGGAGGTCAATACAACGTGGTTGTACTGGGGACCTAAATGCAAGAGTAGGATACGTAATGGTGTAGAACGTAGATGGAAGGTATGACGTTCCAGATAGAAATAACAGCGGAGAGAACCTGATGGGTGTGTACATGGAGTGGGAGTTGGTGGTGGCAAACAGCTCCTTCAAGAAGCGAGATGTCCACAATAGAGCCATGATGGATTTTGTGTCGACTTTGAGAAGAGGAAGAACGGCGGAGGAATGTCTGATCATCTACTAGTGGAAGGAAGATTGAAAGTGAAGCAGGACTGGAAGAGGAACAAAAGTGTAGAAGGAGGACGACAGGCCGTGAAGGTGAGTAAACTGAATGAGGCAAGCAGAGCTGAAGAGTTCCTGCGGGCGTTGAAAATGAATATGACATTGTGAGAGAACAAAGTCTGTGCAGTGTTGAGGAAGAATGGGAGACGTTCAGAAATGTGTTGCTGAAATGTGCAAGAGATGTGGGTGGTGTGCGCCGTGTGAGCAATGTATTAGGATGGGTTGCGAATGGAGGAACGTTGAGGTTAAGATTGCACAAGAAAAGAGCTTTTGAGGAGTTGTTTCAGGCGAGTCAAGAGCGGAATATGACAACTATAGAGAAATGATAAAAGAGTTTAAGCGCGGGGTGAGGTGAGAAAAAATAATCGTGACTCTTGGTGGGGTATGCGATTGAGTAAATTTTTTGAGAACAATCAAATGTTCTGAATAAAAAGTGGAGATGGCGAGGAAGGGGAAGGGGAGACATGGAAGAAGGTGGTGGTGAAAGATGTACACGGTCTATTGTCGAGGGAGAGTGGTGATGTACGTAAAAGTTGGACTGAGTACTTTGAGGAGTGGTTGAATGTTGAGAATATCAGAGAAGCTGACGTTGTTGCTGTGTGTGGTGATGCACGGATGTCTTCCATAAGAGCAAAAATTGTTGCGAGTATTACTATGGAAGTGGTGCAAGAGTCGGAACAGATGATAAAAGCACGGAAAGCTACTGGTTTGGATGACGTTGAGTCTGAATGCTTAGAAAGGGGTTGAAAAACCGTAGGTAAATGCTTGGCGAAACTACTAAATCAGTGTTTTGTGACCGGTGTGGTGCCGATTAGCGGCGCCGTGCCTGCACTATTTAGCTGTATGAAGGCAAAGGAGATAAGTATGAATGCAGCAGCCCGAGAGGTATCAGTTAGTTGTGTGTGGTGGGTAAGTTGTATGGGAGAGTGCTAATCAAGAGGATCAGAGATGGTATGGATGACGCAATTGGCAGGGAACAGTGCAGCTTTAGGAGTGGTAGAGGGTGTGTAGATCAAACTTTTGCATTTAGGTGTCATGTGGTAATTGTGGAATGGCAGAGATAAACTAAATGAAGTGGGGTTGGAGGAGGAGCGTGACTGATGTTTTGTTAGGAAGAGCTGTAGAGAGTGTGTGGTACAGTCTGGTCAGACTAGCAGCGGACTGACGAAAACAAGGAGATAGAGTACTTGAATTAAATCTGTATTCGATTGAATTGAGGTGATGATTCTGCACAAATATTTTGATGAACACGTCAGAATTTATACGGCTGACCAACCAGTCTTCAAAAAATAAATTAGAAAAATGTATCAAATTTAATTTTTTCACGCGAAGCGAGTCACTTCTGTGATTTGTACTAGCCCAGGACACGTGTCACTGATCCACTTGGCGGCCACATCGCATAGTTCTAAGACAATTTTAGTCAATTTCTGATATATTACAATGTAAAGGAAAAGTTACGCTGTAGATCACCTGGATCAGGGATCAAATACAGTAGGTAGGGATACACAATCGACGCTTGATTGCTACAACATGACGTCACGAATATGCGCGACGTAGACGGTCATGTAGACGGCAACATGACGTCACGGAGATACTTGACGTTGGCGATGACGTAGACGGCTACATGACGTCACGGATATTCGGGACGTAGACGGTGACGTAGACGGTGACATGACGCCACGGATATGCGTGACGTGGACGGTAGTGTAGACGGTGATTTGACGTCACGGATATAGGTGACGTAGATGGTGACGTAGACGGCGACATGGCGTCACGGATATGCGTGACGTGTACGATAACGCACGCTATTAAGTGCGTGACAAAATAGCATGCATTCCGTTATGATACTAAAGAAAAGAACGGCAAAATCTCATTGTCTTTGTTAGGAGCTGTTTTTCTATTTGATTTTCCACAAGAAAAAATAACTGTTTGTTGAATACGGATATTTATTCTATCAATATTAATATTGTAAATTATATTTTTTAAAGGATGAGATTTTCTGATGCAGCTTCACTGGCATTCGGTATCCATTCATTAGATACGTATGGAAGTTTTGTTATGCTAGGTTGAGAATAACAAAGAATGTACTTCATTTAATTGAAATTTTAACGAATTTATTTCGGACAATTTTTTTTTTCATCAAGTGTATTCCCTTCGCAACCGAAGTTCCGTATTCCTTTTATTCTTTGGGAGGCATCGCCAGAGTTGTGCAGGCACCTAAGCTGAGACAATTTGGTACAATGTTATACGCCAACTATTACTGATGTTGTGTGAAAACGACTCTGTGGAAAGCTTTGTGTACAAGGTGTAATCCTCTAACAATCAACTTTTCTTCGTGTCCACAATTCTTTTTACATTTTTTTTGTTTGGAGAAGTTACGTGAACAAGGTTATTTGACCAGGGGTCACTGATATCTGTCAGCTTTCGAATTCGTTACGCGGTCTAGGTCGATTATAGTACACTTCATTTATTCAGGGAAGACTCAGACGAAACAAATCCTCGCCTTCAATCATTTAGAACTACAAGAGTAATATGTACGCACGCTAGTGTGCATAGGTATCATCGTTGAGACTGGTACAAGGTTTACGGCTACACGGACAAAGTCAGCTCCGACAACTACGCGGTCTAGAAAAGGAGAGGTACAATTTATTTTGTACCTCAGACGAAACGAAACTCAGACGAAACGAATCCCCGCCTCCAACCACTCAGAATTCCATGAGTAGTATACACGCACCCCAGTGCGCACAGATAGTAGATCGTCGAAATTGGTACAAGGTCTATGGCTTCACGGATTAGATCAACTCCAACCGCAACGCGTCACAAGGCTTAAAGCTAAGCAGTCCAGGTTAACCCAGAAACTACATACGGTCAGTGCACGCGCGAGCGAGCACAGACTGAATAAAAAACTACCATTCACAAAATCACAAACCGGAACTCCCGCACAAATATACTAGCATGACAAAATTGTGGATCGTGAAGAAGAAAGGAAGGGCAGGCTCGTCATGTGTAGAAAAACTGCCCAGATTACTGATTTTGCACTTATTCTTTAAGGGGATAGGGTGGGGGAGGAGGCAGAGGTCCTTTGGGTCTCAAAAGAGCCCGATGAATCACGGAGAGTAACTCATGTCCCTCGGGTCCCGCCGAGCTCCCCGGGTCCCTCTAGACCCCTTGTCTCAGCTCATCTCGGATGGTCTCGAATCCTTTCGGCCAGTCTCGGCTCGTCACGACCAACTCGACTGATCTCGACGCACCTCGACCAGCCTCGACGCGACCCTCGCCCTGTGTGCTAATAACCCGCGGACTGTAATAGTTAATTGTTCTACTCAAGCATTTCACATATTAGGGTCTCAAGGGTGTCCCAAAAGGCCCCGGGAGGGTCCAAGTGGGTCCCCCCCAAATCCTCCTAGTCTTCCAAGTCCCCCGGGTTCCCGAAACCCCCGGGTCCCTCGAGTCCCGCGGTCCCACGAGTACCCCCCATTCCCGGGTCACCTAGTCTCAAACCAGCCTCTGTTCGTCTCGACTCGTCGCCTCGTCAGTCGACTCGTCTCACCTCGCCTCAACCTGCCTCGACTCCAATCACAGTGCCATTCAAGACTTTCACTCTTATATCAACAGCAACATTATTTCACTCTTCAGCTGTGCTCGGACATTTATTAGGTGCCCGGGAGAGAGCAAATTCTCCCTCCGTAGGTTGGACTAGACTAACTAACACACCGCACAGCCCACCTAGGGCCGTCTGTGGGCGTATAACAAACTAATCCAAAATTTATCACCATGGAAAGAGGGCACAGATAAATAATAGAGCCCACGAAAAAGAAATAATAAAATACTAAAATACAGTGTTAAACATCTATAAAATGAATAATCATCCATCCACCCCAAAGATACCTGTAAAATCAATGCCCAATACCTACTCCTGTATGGCAACCAAGGATACCTGTAATATCAATGCCTAATACATGCTCCTGTAGGGTAACCAAAGATACCTGTTATATCAATGCCCAATACATGCTCATGTATGTTAACCAAAGATACCTGTAATATCAATGCGCAATACCTGCTCCTGTATGGTAACCAAAGATACCTGTAATATCAATGCCTAATACCTGCTCTTGTATGGTAACCATAGATACCTGTAATATCAATGCCCAATACCTGCTCCTGTATGGTAACCAAAGATACCTGTAATATCGATGCCTAATACCTGCTCTTGTATGGTAACCATAGATACCTGTAATATCAATGCCCAATACCTGCTCCTGTATGGTAACCAAAGATAACTGTAATATCAATGCACAATACCTGCTCCTGTATAGTAACCAAAGATACCTGTAATATCAATACCTAATACCTACTCCTGTAAAAAAGCATCACAGGGAATATGATTACTCATCATACTTCCAGAAAGTTTTTCTGTAGCATGTATCAAGTGGTATATCACTCATTTGTGTTCAACGCAAATGTTGGCATTTGATCGAATAGGCGTTGATCAAACTCATCTGTTTCATGCAATCTTCCTAATTGTTTATTAAGCTGGCCTTCACAACAGTATTTTGTAAAGAATCCATCCCCACAACAGACGTTGAAACTGAACGACTCAGAGTTTCAAAGTATGAGCGCAATAGCGCGCGTCCTTGTAACCAAAGTACCGGTTGCGCTCCGGGTGTGTTAATGCATGAACTCTAAAACAGACTTGTTGTTCACAGAACAATCGGGACCGAGATAAGACGTAAGACTGTTGGCCATCAAACAAGAACACTAACGAAAGAACATTTATTAATACTTTTTATATTAAATAAAATCTGAATTGGATATTAGTTAGTGGATTTAAAATAGAGTTGACGATTTCATTTATCCGCTGTGTTCAGGTGTAAATATAATGACGAGAATAACTGATTTTTCAACGTTAAATTTGAATGAAGTGATGAAAAGAAGGGTATGTTTCTACCTAAACAAATAGCTTTTACCAGCTACAGTCTATTACATATAGACGAAGTGACCTGACGCACAATCAATCTCAGAGATTTAATTTTACGGCTACAGTCCATAATTTATAGACGAAGTAGCCTGACGAACAATCAATCTGAAAGATTTACATGTATTTGAGCCTGCATCTCATGAATTAACACGTATACATTTAGATTTACAATAAGATAGGTATAATGACTACTAATAGTCTATGTAGAACAATACGTTAGGTGTGAAGTCTATAGGAAATACATTACCATCATTACTATGTTCCATTATAATCGACTAAGAGGCGATGTAACTCTCGACATCAAATCAACCACTAAGCATTAATTTCTTTATAATTCATCAATAAATGTTACGGGTAAAACTATGATAAAAAATCCTGCCGTACCTAACTGTTGATTCATTAGTTAATTAAATGCCTCAATATAATACATATAGCTCTGCAAACATTCATACTTCAGATCTCTACTGAGTTGCCATGAGGCTCATGACGGATGAACATTTCATATGTGTACAAAAATGTTGGTAAGACAATTATACTGTGAACACCAAAACTGGAATAAATTTTTTAGTGGATACTTTAATTCTATCATCATTCCAGACGCAAACAATTTGAGGTATTAAAAATATAGGTCTGCAACATCGCAGAAATCATGGCATAATTGCTTAAAATATCAAGTCACACAGAATCTTTTGGTCTTAATTGGAAAAGATCGAGTACAATTTGCATGACTAGTTTCTCTGCCGATTCTTGTAAATGTCTTTTGTGAGCGAGTGCACGACAACGCTTATCTGTTGAGCTTAAAACAATACGTAATTAAGAGGATTACTAAAACATTGTAACACAAACAGCTTTAGTCATAATGTTTTGATTTTTTGAATTACAGGACGAGTAATGAAAGCGAAAGATGACACATGCCGAGGAAAATGCTTTAATACTGAATAACATGCTCAACCGAAACTTGAAGGGCCTTTTGTCTATTTCAATAGCCAATTTAGAAGAGAGGACTATTGCATCCGTGTTCATCACGCTTGATACCCAAGAAGAGGGGACTATTGCATCCGTGTTCATCACGCTTGATGCCCAAGAAGAGGGGACTATTGCATCCGTGTTCATCACGCTTGATGCCCAAGAAGAGGGGACTATTGCATCCATGTTGATCACGCTTGATACCTAAGAAGAGGGGACTATTACATCTATGTTCATCACGCTTGATACCCAAGAAGAGGGGACTATTACATCTATGTTCATCACGCTTGATACCTAAGATGAGGGGACTATTGCATCCTTGTTGATCACGCTTGATACCTAAGATGAGGGGACTATTGCATCCTTGTTGATCACGCTTGATGCCCAAGAAGAGGGGACTATTACATCTATGTTCATCACGCTTGATACCCAAGAAGAGGGGACTATTACATCTATGTTCATCACGCTTGATACCCAAGATGAGGGGACTATTGCATCCGTGTTCATCACGCTTGATGCCCAAGAAGAGGGGACTATTACATCCATGTTCATCACGCTTGATGCCCAAGAAGAGGGAACTATTACATCTATGTTCATCACGCTTGATACCCAAGAAGAGGGGACTATTGCATCCGTGTTCATCACGCTTGATGCCCAAGAAGAGGGGACTATTGCATCTATGTTCATCACCCTTGATACCTAAGATGAGGGGACTATTGCATCCGTGTTCATCACGCTTGATGCCTAAGATGAGGGGACTATTGCATCCATGTTCATCACGCTTGATGCCCAAGAAGAGGGGACTATTGCATCCATGCTGATCACGCTTGATGCCCAAGAAGAGGGGACTATTGCATCTATGTTCATCACGCTTGATACCTAAGATGAGGGGACTATTGCATCCTTGTTGATCACGCTTGATACCCAAGAAGAGGGGACTATTGCATCCATGCTGATCACGCTTGATACCCAAGAAGAGGGGACTATTGCATCTATGTTCATCACGCTTGATACGCAAGAAGAGGGGACTATTGCATCCGTGTTCATCACGCTTGATACTTAAGAAGAGGGGACTATTGCATCCGTGTTCATCACGCTTGATACCCAAGAAGAGGGGACTATTGCATCCGTGTTCATCACGCTTGATGCCCAAGAAGAGGGGACTATTGCATCCGTGTTCATCACGCTTGATACTTAAGAAGAGGGGACTATTACATCAATGTTGATCACGCTTGATACCCAAGAAGAGAGGACTATTGCATCCATGTTGATCACGCTTGATACCCAAGATGAGGGGACTATTGCATCCATGTTCATCACGCTTGATACCCAAGAAGAGGGGACTATTGCATCCATGTTTATAAAGTTTGATGCCCAAGATGAGGATCTATTGCATCCATGCTGATCACGCTTGATACCCAAGAAGAGGGGACTATTGCATCCGTGTTCATCACGCTTGATACTTAAGAAGAGGGGACTATTACATCAATGTTGATCACGCTTGATACCCAAGAAGAGAGGACTATTGCATCCATGTTGATCACGCTTGATACCCAAGATGAGGGGACTATTGCATCTTTGTTGATCACGTTTTATGCCCAAGAAGAGGGGACTATTGCATCTATGTTCATCACGCTTGATACCCAAGAAGAGGGGACTATTGCATCCATGTTGATCACGCTTGATACCCAAGAAGAGAGGACTATTGCATCCATGTTGATCACGCTTGATACCCAAGAAGAGGGGACTATTGCATCCATGTTGATCACGCTTGATACCTAAGAAGAGAGGACTATAGCATCCATGTGGATCCCGCTTGATACCCAAGAAGAGAGAATTATTGCATCCATGTTGATCACGCTTGATACCTAAGAAGAGAGGACTATAGCATCCATGTGGATCCCGCTTGATACCTAAGACGAGTATTTCGTCGATTTTTACCTGACTTGCTGATAATATCGAGTAGAGGGAGAACTGTTCTCGTGACTTCCGTGAACAAATATCTCAGCAATGATATAACTCAGCAATGAAATTCCCTCCTTGAAAAGTCTCGGCAGTAACGTGTTGAAGACAAGAATGTTATATATCGGAAATCTATAGGGTTATATATTGGATATTAACAGAAAACGTTCTACATTAGACAAGTGGAAATACACATATCGATAGTGGAGATAGTTACATACATAGGACGTTGAGAAAGTACTATATTGGAAATCGAGAAAGAGACGTATCGGAGGCCGACAAAATTGTTCGTTGAAGAGCATGCCATTCATGTCGATTGAATTTGAGATGCAGATGCATACTTTTGCAGAACACGGATAATGGCGTGACTGTCATTGCTGAAAGACATTCAAGGTCAACTGAAGCTTTTTGCATTACAGCTTTCCCTATAGTGAATTCTGAAAATTCATAATTTGGAAAACTTCATAACATGAAAAAAAATCAATGAAATCCTTTATACCTCGTACAACGATATTGAACACACCTATTTATACACACGCTTCCACACATACACACACACATACCTACACACACACCCTCACACACACACACACACTTGTACACATAAACACACACACCTACACACACACACACACACAAACACACGTGCACACCCATGATCAAACTGATATAGCAGGAAGGAAAAGCACAAACTAGTAATTTAACAAAGACTGCGCTAAATGCTCCGAATGAAAACCAGTGAGTAATAAGTTTAGGGATACATGGGTTAACTAAAGTATACAACAATATAATGACTCAATGCAAAGATTCATGAACAGCTAGTTACAAATAAGAAGATAACAACGTTGATTCACTTAGGTTTTCCAAGATGTATAAGCAGTAGAGTGATAGCACAATCAACAGACAATTTTTGACCAAGGTAATATTTACGTTTCTACAAAAACGAATACAAATAAATCTATTAATGATCATAACTATCAATATGCACATGGAGAATATAGTAACGACGGAAACTTAGTTTTCGTAAATGAAATTCTACATAATATAGATTTGAGTCACGATATTATCTATGGACAATGCTTCTCAATGGATTCTAGTAATAAAATTAAGACTAAATCTGAAGATAATCGTAATAATAATAATAATAATAATAATAATCATCATAATAATACTAATACTAATAATAATAATAATAATAATAATAATAATACTAATACTAATTATAATAATAATTATAATAATAAAAATAATAACTAATCGTCAAGGTCAGGGCTATGGACCCCGCGGATAAAAATAATAATTTGCAAATTAGTATTTTCACTCAATTTTGATTGGAGCATGTTCGCTGATGTCTGAAACATAAAAAAATCTCCACGTGGCTACACACACGCTTACTGTAGTGTTTTTATATGTATTTTCCTTATACTAATATTTATTATTATTAATATTATTTAATAAAAAGCTTTGGAGTAGAAAATGTTTGCCATGAGGTTGTCGATCATAATACTCACTAATTGTTTAGCCCACGATGAACCACAAATTTAGAAACTAACTTCATAATTAGCATGACATGCACAATAAAAACGATGAAAAAATAGAATGAAGTTATCTATGAAATGAAACGGATAAATCAGGAATAGTTGACATGGTAAATTGCACAGCGGAAGTAAGAAGCAATTAAAGAATTTCTGCAGGTGCCATTTCAAACAGGTATAATTTTAGCTTATGTTTGAAGGTAGCTACACTTCCACCCGTCTTATATCTATTGCAATTGAATTCCACGTTCTATCAGCTCTGTATCTTAAAAATAGTTGGAGCTGTGTAGACGAGTTACAGAGAATTTGCAAATCCGCCTTGTTACGAGACCTTACATAGGATTATTTCTAATGAAAAAATCGTTATCATGTAAGTTAAATTATTCAAAGCTCTGTATACAAAACATCGAAGCGGAAAAGTTAATGATGTGATAGTGGGAAATATATTCCATTGATAGAAGAGAGGCGACGTGTGGTCCACCTGCTGGCATGTGATAGTGTTTTGATGACACGCTTTTGACTAGGAATGATTGGTCTTAAGTTTGTTTGTAGGTTTACACAATAAGTCAGACAGAGATGGACAAGGCAATAGTACGCAAAACTTTTAACAGGAGTCGTGAGGCAATTTGCATTTTTGTAAAGGATGCCATACGATTTGGATGATTTCCCGGCAACAAATGAGACGTGATCTTTTCAGTTAAGTTTCGGGTCTACTAGTACACCAAGAGACTTTGCTTCCTTAGATCAGTTTTATCCAGTTCTTTCATTACAGACTCCTCCAGGCTACGCAAATTGCAAATTGTCCAGTCAATGCATGTATAAGAAAATTAGATAGAAAGAAACATCAAAGGTGAAATGCAACCAGGAAGTATCCTTCCTCGGGCAAAATAAAATGCAACGGTAATAATCAGAACGGACAAAAATACGATTTTCCAAAAAAATCTGAGTTCGGAGTGAGACCATAGAAAAAATGTGCGCTTCATTGGTGAATACTTTTTCTTCTATAAGTCAGAGCTGGAAATGTATCATTTAAGACTAAATTAAATAGATAGCAGTGTGAAAATTGGAGCAGAACAGCAGTCACTCATAAAAAAAGAAGAGAATGCCCTGCATCGTCCTGGCGAAGACGCGCAGACATTCGGATTTGGATTCTTCCGATTTGAAGCACACTTAGAGATACATAGCTAAGGTTGTTTACGAATTAATTTATAACTATTGTGATTTAAATAAACGTATTATGTATCAAAATACCTGTCAAATGTTGAAATAAAACCTTGTATCCTGGTAGGGATGAATGCTTGATAAGCTTGGCTTCATGTCAAGAAGTTGTCTGGCTGGTACTGCCAGCTATGTACTGCCAGCTAAGTACTGCCAGCCTGGTACTGGCAGCAGGGCCTTGCCAACTAGGTACTGCCATTTACGTTTCTCAGCTAGGTACTGCGAGCTAGGTGCTGCCAGCAAGGTACTGCCAGTTAGGTACAGCTAGCTAGGTACTGCCTGTTAGATAATGCCAGCTAGGTACTGTCAGCTAGATACTTTCATCTAGGTGCTGCAAGCTAGTTACAGCCAGCTAGGCACTGTCAGCTAGGTACTGGCAGCTAGATACTGCCAGCTAGGTACTGTCAGCTACGTTCTGCCGGCTAGGTACTGTCAGCTAGGTACTGCCAGCTAGGTACTGCCAAATAGGAACTGCCAGCTAGGTATTGTCAGCTAGGTACTGCCAGCTAGATACTGTCAGCTAGATACTCTCGCTTAGGTACTGTCAGCTAGGTACTACTAGCTAGATACTGTCAGCTAGGTACTGCCAGATAGGTACTGCCAGCTAGGTAATGCCAGCTAAGTAATGCCAGCTAGGTACTGTCAGCTAGGTATTGCCAGCTAGGTACTGCCAGCTAGGTATTGCCAGCTAGGTACTGCCAGCTGGGTACTTTCAGCTGAGTACTGCCAGCTAAGTACTGCCAGCTAGGTACTGTAAGCTAGAGACTGCCAGCTAGGTACTGCCAGCTAGGTGCTCCCAGCTAGGTACTGCCAACTAGATACTGCCAGCTAGGTACTGTTAGCTAGGTACTGGCAGCTAGGTACTGTCAGCTAGGTACTGTCAGCTAGGTACTGTCAGCTAGGTAATGTCAGCTAGGTACTATCAGCTAGGTACTGCCAGCTAGGTACTGCCAGTTAGAAACTGCCAGCTAGGTACTGCTTGCTAGGTACTGCCAGCTGGGTACTGCCAGCTAGGTACTGTAAGCTAGAGACTGCAAGCTAGGTACTGCCAGCTAGGTGCTCCCAGCTAGGTACTGCCAACTAGGTACTGCCAGCTAGGTACTGCCAGCTGGGTACTGCAAGCTAAGTACTGCCAGCTAGGTACTGTAAGCTAGACACTGCCAGCTAGGTACTGCCAGCTAGGTACTGCCAGCTAGATGCTGCCAGCTAGGTACTGCCAACTAGGTACTGCCAGCTAGGTACTGTTAGCTAGGTACTGTCAGCTAGGTACTGTCAGCTAGGTCTGTCAGCTAGGTACTGCCAGCTAGGTACTGCCAGCTAGGTACTGCCAGCTAGGTATTGCGAGCTAGGTACTGCCAGCTAGGTACTGCCAGCTAGGTACTGCGAGCTAGGTACTGCCAGCTAGGTACTGCCTGCTTGGTACTGCCAGCTAGGTACTGCCAGCTAGGTACTGCCAGCTAGGTACTGCCAGCTAGGTACTGCCAGCTAGGTACTGCCAGCTAGGTACTGCCAGCTAGGTACTGCAATGTTGCCGTGTGCCGTGCAAGTGTCCACTTGAGGCTCTACGGAGCTAGAATGGCAACAGCGGTTATAAAAAAACATTACGTTTAAAAGGCATCAAAGTTTGACATGGAAACTAAAGCTGTAACCGGCTCAGAACGATTGTGATTGAATTTAGCAAAGACGTGTGGTTTAATTTTAACAATCGAAGAATATTGTATCATGGTAAAGAGTGTAGGAAATGCCTACCAAACTCACACTAACGCGCTGGTAAGCGGCGGTATTTTTTTCGAGAAATTTAAACAACTCTGCTTGTAAACTAGTTTTATGAAAATGATTCATATGAATCTTGCATATAAGTATTGCAAATTGATCTTGCTAACGAGCATTGCACATATGTTATCATCGTACACATTGTTTTTGTTGCGTTTTATTACAAACATCTGTCAGAAGAGAGATTCTGTTTATTCCGACTGCCATTAATAGTCTCACGGATGTTCTTGCGTTTATTCCAAGTGCCATTAATTCTCTCAAAGATGACATTAGAATTGTGAAGTTTCTGGCGAGCTCAAGAGATTATTGAATGTTATTCGTGAAGTCAAGCACGATTAGATGAATGTTCACGCTTCTCGCATTGCAATGTCACTTCAAGTTTTATTTTTTACCATGTTCTGACCATATTCTGACCTCATACTGACCATGTGTTAACCATGTGCTGACCATATTCCAACCTCTTACTGACCATGTGTTGACCTGCGCTGACCATATGCTGACCATTTTTGACCATGTGCTAATCATGTATTGACTATTTGGAGACCATGTGATCACCTTGTGCTGACCATGTAAAAAAAGATTTTTCGTACACAAATGGCATGTTTTTCTTGTGGAACAATAAATTATTGCGTAGTAAATCTACAACAGGGGAAATGGCGAGCTAAGAACTTGTAACTGAGTTATTGGAGCTGTGTACGAGCGGAAGGAAGTCATCTTACTTACCTAGCTGGACTGAGCAATTGGAGCTGTGTACGAGCGGTAGGAAGTCATACGAACACGACGAAACATGTCACGACGAAAGAGCTATCAGGGTGAGTCTTAATGCACACAATAAATATGCACTGAATCCTGTTGACATAAGGTGTTGCGATGTGACATTGGGATCTTTTATATAACAATTAGTAAGAGTGAGAGTTGGTAATTTAACTGTACAGCTTAATTCATTGGGTAGCAAAGAATGCGACGGTATGAGTGGGTCTATGTTTGACAGAGAGTCACTGACAAAACAGAAAACAGAGAAAATATCATTATTAAAGTATAAAATAAATGGAATAAAAAAAAAATCGTACACGAGTGGTGTGTTATTCTCGTGAATCGGTAAATTTATACACAAATCTAAAATAAATATAATGACAAGCAAAGAACTTGTAACTGGTTCATAGGGGCCTTAACCATGTGCTGACCATGAGCTGACTATGTGTTGACCATGTGCTGACCATGTGCTGACCATGTGTTTTCCATGTGCTTACCATGTGCCGACTATGTGCTGACCATGTGCTGACCTAGTGTTGACCACATGCTAACCATGTTCTGACCATGTGCAGACCGTGTGCTGACCATGTGCTTACCATGGGGTGACCATGGGCTGACCATGGGCTGACCATGAGCTTACCATGTGCCTACCATGTTTCGACTATGTGCTAACCATGTGCTGACCTCGTGCTGACCACATGCTGACCATGTGCTGACCAAGTTCAGACCGTGTGCTGACCATGTGCTTACCATGGACTGACAATGTGCTGTCCATTCGCTGATCATGTGTTCATCATGTGCTGACCAATTGTTGACCATGTGCTGATCATATGTTGATCGTGAGCTGCCCATGTGCTGCCTATGTGCTGATAATGCGCTGACCTTGTGATGACCATAGGCCGACCATTTACTGACCGTGTGTTTACGATGTTTTGACTATGTGCTGCTCATGTGCAAACCATGAGCTGAACATGTGTTGAGGATGGATTAATCAAGTGCAGACCATGTTTTGACCATCTGTTGACCAAGTGATGACCATTTGTTGGAGTTATTCTTTTCAGTGTTGGGCATAAAACAGTTTCTCGGCACGATTTCAGAGTGTATGGTCCGATCCTTCCTTTTAGAAACTGAAGAAAGACAAGGAAAATGTACCTAGACTCTGTGTTTTGTGTGACTGAATATTTTTTTTTTTTGCAGCCCTAGGAGTTTTAGGAACGACGTTCAAGTGCATACTCTCGAACTATTACTATTCTCAAAGTAGTTATAGTTCAAGAGTTTATGGAGTTGGTTGGGCTGCAGGGCTGCGGGAGGCTGCAAATCGGCTACGTATATCGAAAAAACGTTCCTTATGCCAGTCCTCACAGGCTGTCGTGACCACTGATTAAGAATGAGCACTTGTAAACGAACAATCTATCGTACCCATAGTCCACCATCGATTTTAGTTCCTCCTCTTCAGTCCCTCCCCTCCAGTTTATCATTGGTCTCACCCGCCATCTCCCAGCCATCACCACACCATTGGTCCCACCCTTCTTCTCATGTTCGCGTGACCCAGTCCAACATTGTTCCCCCCCTCCATCTCCCGTTCTTTACCTTGTGGCGAGAGTCAGAATTTCTACAGTCTACAGACTACAGTCTACAGTCGCTACAGTGCTACAGCGGTTGCAGCAACCTGAGGCCGTTGCCCTTTTGGTCGAAGTGTGACAGGGGCCGACAACCGGGTCGCAGTCACAGTCGCTCTTATAAACGCTGAGGCAAGCTGCCGACTGTTGTGTAAACAGTGGCATCGTCTGTCTGGAGAAGCTACACAAAGAGGTCAGTGTAGGACATATTGGTAGAGGTTAAAACAATGGACATTGATGATTGCGTTTAATTAAGATATTGTATGAGAGGTATTGGTAAGAGGTTGGTTCTAAGACATTAGGTTACGTGTAGTTTTTATAAAATGCGCCATTCGACGTTGCAGGGTCACCAGGGTGTTGTTGGGCGAGCTGTGGGCTCTGACGTAATGTTTAGCCTATATAAGTTCATGTCGGCAGGTAACGGGAGCTTTTAGGGTGTTATAATGTGAGAGAGTCCGTTCGAAACGTACGTCTGCTCGTATTAGTCGTCAAGTCGCTCCGCTGCATCGACGAAAATCTTTTCGCCTTACAACACAATTTGTAAATGTATTGACATCACATCACAACAAGAAGAAGTTCCAGTCTTTGAGCGCTCTTCAGTTAGTGCATAAAAGCCGTTACAGACTTCGAATAAGAGAAGTTCCAGTCTTCGAGCGTTCTTCAGTTAGTACGTAAAAACCGTTGCCGACTTCAAGCAAGAGAAGTTCCAGTCATCGAGCGTTCTCCAGCTGTAAATATAATACGCAAAGGATCCACTTCAAGGTTACGTAGACGACTACACTAAAAGGAGAAGAAGCCAGGAGTTGTGGAAACACCACGAAGGAGCACTTCACGCTTGCCTCCTTGCAACTTCTAAAACCCAACTGTTTGACCCGGGTGAGCGCGTATTCATGTTGCTTATATAAGTTGTATTAGCCTTACTGTGTTTCTTTGATACCGATGAAAAGTAGAATGATAATGAGAGGTCATTTTGTTAGATAAAATGATGTTGAGTTTCTCGTAGCCGTATGCAGTCTCTCTATATATCTAGATATATGTATGTATAACCAAGTAGATTGATGTTAGAAATTGAGTTTGACTCAAGTGTGGGGGTAGTACGCCAGAAGCCAGTCTCAAGGGCTTCTCTGAGTTATTAAATAAGTATAGACATATATGTATGTATTATTGACACACACATAGAAGCAGTTGTATGGAAGACTTGTAGAATTATCCCAGATCACTTGTATGAGTAGCCGGAAGAGTGTTATCGGGGTAAATACCCCAGACCCCTCCCCGATCCGGGTGGACTCATTTCCCGTCTGTCATTGATAAAAATCTGCCATTCAGAGTAAGACACTTGATTGCCGTGGATCGTTAGATTTGACTAGACCGGATACACAACCTCCAAACCGTAATCGATCCCACCTATCCCATCGCATCGCTCACCCTCAGCCTATCATCGGTTCCCCCTCTCCCTGCTTTTGACCCATGCCCAACTGTAATCCCGCGTGACGTTTCCTTCTCTAGTTTCCAGCCACAAACTTTTAGCAATTGCATTAGAATTGAATTAATGTTTCGACCGTCAAGATTGAAGGGTAACCGTTTAATAAAATTGAGGAGAAGTGGTGTGTCTTAGTTAACATTAATTGAAGTTCAATAGTTAGGGCAGCAAGTTATCGTTTTCAGAGTTGAACAGTCTTATTGCATTCGTAATGGGACCCTTCCAAATTTTATTATGGCAATAATATTATGATGGAGTGCAACAATGACAGATAAGGCGTGTTCACTAATGTGATGAAAGGCCATAAGCACTGATGTGGTGAGAATTGGCTGGCATCAGTCTTTCTCAGTTTTTTTTTCATTTAGTTTGGATTCCAATAAGATCTAAGAAATCCGGAATTTTGATGTATCTTACTTCTTGACAGCTGATTTTTGCAGGTAGTAGTTCGGATTTTATTACAGCTGGTAATCCGCAAAATATACATGATGTTCAATAGTAACGAAGACATTCTACGTTTCACAAAATACATCATGAACGTCCCCATGAGAAAAGTTTCTGCTCTACTTAACCATGAAAGTTTTTTTTTTGTGAACTATCTGTCTGGCCACGCGAGTGCAATATTTCAAGAACAGCCTGATCTAGGGATATTATAACATCAATCTAAAATCTTTGAATTTCTTTACTTTTTATTGGACGGCTACTAGGGTAAATTCAATTCCTCGGGCATCATTTTATATTTTATCCCGGATGCATAGTACTCAGGAATTCGCAACTTTGCATCAGAAGTGTTGTTTATCTGTTGCCGTGATGGAAGATTGCCTAATGATCTGTCCATTAGGTGCTCCCAAACAGAGGTTCTTTACATAATGAGAAAGGGTATCCTAGATCCTCTAGAAAATTCCAAGCAGAATATTCCAATTTTTAATGTAGCATTTGGAAGGATTTATGGAAGAAACTAATAATATTAAAACGGAAGGGGATATCAATAAATAGTTCTTGAAAAATGCTTTTTTATGAATATCAGCTCAAAATGTTTTTTTGATACTGCTAGTTTGCTAACATACTGTGTGTGCTTTCAAAACACATGATTTAAAAAATGTCAAAGTTTCATAATCCTACAATGAACAGCAAACATGTCAAGTTTTCTCAGTGCTTGACATACTTTCATTTGCAAGTATGTAACGATTAGTGACAGATTGTAAACTAAATAGGTACTGCCAGCTAGGTACTGCCAGCTAGGTACTGCCAGTCAGTGCTTGGTATTCTTTCATTTGCAGGTTTGTAACGATTACTCACAGATTGTAAACTCAATTTGTCTATTAAATTATGACTGGTGTCATATAATAAACATACGAACTTGGCGCATATTCTATCACCTAAAAACACAAGAAGACGTACTAAATACATTTTACTGGATGGTTAAAAAAAAATTGCAACCCAAATTCACTTATTTTTCACGACGGTAATAGCCAAGCATCATTTCATTCTTTCGTGAACGCCATATTATTGTAATATTCTTCAAGATAATGATGGCAGGAAGAATTTTATGATGAGCCGCAAACTAATCAGTAGTGTATACCGGAGCGTAAACGCAAATGCGAAGGATTATAGATAGGGATAAAAGAGTCGTTCGGGGTAGGATGCAGTGCATGCAACCTTGACTCAACCGGTCCTTACGGGGGTTGGCGCAGAAACGGGGAGTGGGCGCGGAGAGTACCGGAACTGGTTTGATGCCCGAGTCAGCTAGCGGACGGGGGAAGGGGGGGGGAGACCGGAAGGGGGGATGGAAGGGGGAACGGCGGGATGGAAGCATGCTTGCGGCCTTGATTGGCAAGGTTTATGTTATGAACATTTTAATTTGTACTGTATTTTGATATATTTTATGTTTATATATATGCTTTTTCTTCTTTGGATGGTTGTAGTGGAGTTTAATTGGACACTAACTGTTGCTCGTTATATATATTTATTCGGTTCTGGTAGGATTAGTGTTATTCAAAATTTCTGGTGGGGGCGGGGCGTAGGGATCCCCTAGGCAAAAAGTTGGATGTGCTCCTGGAAGATTATGTGAGTTTGCTCTTACCTGTTCCTTGTCTTATAAATTTGTTTCCGTGTCACGTTTGCTACGTTGTGAGTGTATAACTCGTTATATATTTATGTATGGATTATATTTCTACATTTTTTATGTGGACATATAGGTGTTTTTTCTTACCTAGTTGTGGTATATATGACTCATTCAATGCTTGATTGGTTGGTTCGTAGCGGTGCGGGCTTGGAATATTTTCAAATGTTTTGTTCATTTATCACTATATATTCTTTTATAGGATTAGTATGGTAGGTATGTCTTATAACTCAATATGCAGCCTTAGTGTGGGAATGGCCCTGTTTGTACCAGCCTGAAGGTAGGATTGCAGGCAAGATTCTGTGTTTCCCATCTATTTATTTCATATGTATATACTATCTATAGGATTAGTATGGATTATTAGTATGATTATTGGCGAGTTTAGGTATGTATTGTGGGATGATGCAGCACCTACGGTCGAGAATCTATCTACCCCATATTGCATTACCCAGTTTTGAAACAGTTATATCAGTATTCCATTGACGCGTTTTTCCAATAGCGAAAATACCTGAACGATATGGATTTACTGTAAGTTAAAATATTATGTTATATATACATAGAAATGATCGATTGATTTATGTTGAATTTTTAGTGTTTCGGAATTTCGATCAGTTAACTCATACAGTTTTAGGCATTTTAGGGTATTTTAGGCTAGAAGCATCCATGTAGCAAGCTATTTCAGGCATAAGTGGTTGGTTGTTGCATCATTGTGGTAGTTTTATATGTATATATGACCCAGCTGTTACGATTAAACCGTGGTCACTTTAGTTAAAGAGATGTTTATTCAACCCTGTTATGGACTGATGTTGAGACTAATTTTATTAGATTTTGTATGCACTATACCGTATTTAGTATGGGTTTCAGTTGTGTCGCCTGCAGGTCTTGGTATCTGATACACATTTCTTGTTTGTTTGGTTACATGCTAGTTCATTCTCATTCATCACGTTTTTGATGTATGTTTTGAGTATGGTAGAGAATTATTCTTCTTGCTTTGTTTTATCTCGTGAGTTTAGTATAGGTCTTTCAGTTTTGTAGCTTCTCTGTTGAATTTCCATCTTCAATTCAATCTGTTGGTTATTTATACAATTTAGGATATATTACGTTTGTGTCTACAATATAGAACATTATTTCAGGTCTAATTTAGTTACATTTTGTTCATTT
>SDVV010000491.1:0-31494 GCA_016164225.1 Gammarus roeselii | reverse complement strand
CAACTTCACTCTGAGCCTGATAACTCTTACTCACCCAATGCCTGAGAACTCCACCCCACTCAGCCTGATAACTCTTACTCAACCAATGCATGAGAACACAACTTCACTCTGAGCCTGATAACTCTTACTCACCCAATGCCTGAGAACTCCACCCCACTCAGCCTGATAACTCTTACTCAACCAATGCATGAGAACACAACTTCACTCTGAGCCTGATAACTCTTACTCACCCAATGCCTGAGAACTCCACCCCACTCAGCCTGATAACTCTTACTCAACCAATGCATGAGAACACAACTTCACTCTGAGCCTGATAACTCTTACTCACCCAATGCCTGAGAACTCCACCCCACTCAGCCTGATAACTCTTACTCAACCAATGCATGAGAACACAACTTCACTCTGAGCCTGATAACTCTTACTCACCCAATGCCTGAGAACTCCACCCCACTCAGCCTGATAACTCTTACTCAACCAATGCATGAGAACACAACTTCACTCTGAGCCTGATAACTCTTACTCACCCAATGCCTGAGAACTCCACCCCACTCAGCCTGATAACTCTTACTCAACCAATGCATGAGAACACAACTTCACTCTTAGTCTGAAAACTCTTACTCACCCAATGCCTCAGAACTCAACTTCACTCTTAGCCTGATGACTCTTACTCACCCAATGCCTGAGAACTCCACTTCTCTCTTAGTCTGACAACTCTTACTCACCCAATGCCTGAGAACTCTACCCCACTGTGAGCCTGGTAACTCTTACTCACCCAATGCTTCAGAACTCGACTTCACTCATAATCTGATAAGTCTTACTCACCCAATGCCTGAGAACTCAACTTCACTCTTAGCCTGATAACTCTTACTCACCCAATGCATCAGAACTCGACTTCACTCATAATCTGATAACTCTTACTCACCCAATTCCTGAGAACTCAACTTCACTCTTAGCCTGATAACTCTTACTCACCCAATGCCTGAGAACTCTACTTCACTCTGAGACTGATAACTTTATCTCACACTGAACCTTAGAACCATATCTCACATTGAATGCAAAAATCCACCTTACTCTGAGCCCAAAACTCTACCTCATCTGACCCTGAGAAGTCTACCTCACCCTAAGCCTGAGAACTCTAAATGACCTTGAATCTAAGAACTTTAGCCTACTCTAAGCCTGAGAAATGTGCCTCATTAATTGCCAGAAAACTCTATCTCATCCGGAACCAAAGAATTCTAGCTCACTCTGGGCCTGAACACTCCACCTCACCCTCAGCCTGAAAACTCCGTCTCAACACCTGAACCTGAGGCAACATTGGGTGTGACTGAGGCACTATACTGTGCCTGAGGTACTATACTGTGCCTGAGGTACTATACTGTGCTTCAGTCACTGCGGTGCCGCGTCACGGAGTCTCTCTCGGTCTCTCTCTCTCTCTCTCGCTCTCTCTCTCTCTCTCTCTCTCTCTCTCTCTCTCTCTCTCTCTCTCTCTCTCTCTCTCTCTATCTCTCTCTCTCTTCCTCTCTAGAAAGAGCGCACAATCGAGTGATTCTCTCTCGACTTCAATGTTCCCAACACTGGGTGATCTTCATGTCTGCAAACTTTGATTACTGAACTTTAAAGTAACTTCAAAAATCACTAAGGAAAAGTCCGCGTTCTTTAAATGCACATTCAAAAAGTTGTGTGGGGCGAGGGTAGTTAGGAAGAGGGTGAATAGGATGCGGGTGTATAGGGTGAGTAGGAGCCGAATGAAAAGGGTGAGTAGGAGGCACGGTAAAATGATGAGGGGGAGGCGGGTGAAAAGGGTGAGAGGGAGGCGGTTGAGAGGAGTGAGTAGGAAGGGGATGAAAAGGGTAAGTAGGTGGTGCGGGAGAAGAGTGAGGGTAACGAAGAAAAAGGTGAGTAGGAGGCGGGTGAGAAGGGTGAGTAGAAGGTGGGTGGGAAGGGCGGGTAAGAGAAGGGTGAAAGGGTGAGTAGGAGACGTGTGAAAAGGGGGCGTAGGAGGCTGGTGAAAAGAATAAATAATTAAGAGGCGGGTGAAAAGGGTGAGTAGGTGGCAGTGAGAAGGACGAGAAGAGAAGTTGCAAAAGACGAATGAATGGTTGGATATAAGCAAGAGATGGAGGCAAATAAAGCGAGTGTATGAAAAAACAATTAGATAACTATGAAAGACGGAAGGGTAAAAAGTGTAAGGGGAACCTAGTAAATTCCCCTTACACTTTCTACCCTTCCTTCTTTCATAGTTATCTAATAGTCTTTTCAAACACTCGCTTTATTTGCCTCCATCTCTCGCTTATATCCAACCATTCTTTTTTTTTATGCGGTCCCAAACGCGGAGGACGAGCAGTCATAGTATCCCAATGCCACCTTTCTTTTGATGCTAAGCAGGCAGAGGGACAAAACACGCCAATGACATGTTTCCAAACATGTCTGCCAACAACGAACAAAATGATTGCTTCTGGAATACGCACATATATATTTGAAAAACTGTTGTCCGCTCAAACTACATAAATTCAAACCGTTGCAAATACTAATAGTAAAGATACGAATTATCAATCGGCTTGAACGATAATGAATTATACGAAGAGTAAAACAAGTCGTTTACATGTATGTTCATTGTATGGGTTTCGCATTTTTTGGAAAACAATATACGAGAAACCGATTGAAGAGCATGAATTACGAACTTTCGTTTTGTAACTAATTTCATATTGAAATCTAAATCTTTCGAGGGGTTTCTTGTCGCATAAAAAAAGATCGGCTTGGTTCACATCAAATCATTACTCGTTTTGCCACTTCATTCCTGTCTCAAGTCCACCAACGGCTATTTCCTCTCTTGTATTATTCTGCCAGAAGAAACGGTTGTGTGCGCTGCCTTGAACTGCCTAAGACCAAATAAAGGAATTGTTCCACGATAGAGCAATTATCTCGAAATCTGTCATCTCTTCATTGGACCATTCCATGCAGCTATGATAAAGTATCAACAAATGATATTTACATCTTGTGTGCTCGGCGACCCATAATTCCGGAATTTGCTGAGTCTCTTTGCTCTCGATCGGTGTCCTTTTTCGCATGAAGACTGGTTTTACCATTTTAAGTGTATCAATGCAGGGAAATGAATATAGGATCAATTTCCTTGTAATGCAATCAGATGCGTACCATAAACATATGATGAATAATTCCGAAAAGCAACAGAATTAATCATCCTCTTCAATTTTTTTATGGAATATCTCAGGTTTCATGCTTTGTCGTTTTGTTAATGTGAAAAATGTCTCAAAATTTATTCAACGAATATGCAGCCCGTTATAACATTCCATGGTCTCATATATAGTAAACAATATTGAAGATTTAGCTCATTGAGATGCCTTTATTTTTTATAGGGATTTTTTTATATGGAATAAAATCCGTGACTATACATTTAACTAAAAATATTCTTTCAGTTTTGCCGCTACTCTTACAATTAACCACAATAAAATATCTCCGACTCTCATTCAGGTAATCTAACGGATTGCCCGATGTTATTCTGCGCTCCGCAATTTTCCATTTGGCAGCGAGATGGCAATGCTGCGATGGCAACACTTAGACGACATCGGGTTGGCAACACCGCCCCCGCTGCCAAAATGCTGCCACTTTCTATTTGTTGCACTGAGGCGACATCGGGCTGGCAACACCGCCCCCGCTGCCAAAATGCTGCCACTTTCTATTTGTTGCACTGAGGCGACATCGGGCTGGCAACACCGCCCCCGCTGCCAAAATGCTGCCACTTTCTATTTGTTGCACTGAGGCGACATCGGGCTGGCAACACCGCCCCCGCTGCCAAAATGCTGCCACTTTCTATTTGTTGCACTGAGGCGACATCGGGCTGGCAACACCGCCCCCGCTGCCAAAATGCTGCCACTTTCTATTTGTTGCACTGAGGCGACATCGGGCTGGCAACACCGCCCCCGCTGCCAAAATGCTGCCACTTTCTATTTGTTGCACTGAGGTGACATCGGGTTGGCAACACCGTCCCCGCTGCCAAAACTCTGCCACTTTCTATTTGTTTCCACTAAAGGTATTCAAATTTAATCTTCTTTGTCGTCCCTTATTGCAGGAGAGTTGGAGGGAGGCTTGGTATGGAATGAGGACTGGACAGGATACAGGCTGAGCGTAGACTCTGAGGCCTGTTATGAAATAAGGACTGAACTGGATAAAGGCCGAGTTTTGATTTGATTCTGAGGTTTGTTATGAAATGAGAGCAGGGCTGGATACAGGCCGAGCGGGGCCTGAGGCTTGCATAAAAAAAGGATTAGGCCATAATCAAGGTGAGCGTGGACCCTGAGTCTTCTATTGAAATTAGGACTGGACCGCGTACATATCGAGCGTGGACTCTGATGCTTGTTTTGAAAGAGGACTGGACCGGGTACATATCGAGCGTGGACTTTGATGCTTGTTTTGAAAGAGGACTGGACCACGTACATATCGAGCGTGTACTCTGATGCTTGTTTTGAAAGAGGACTGGACCGCGTACATATCGAGCGTGGACTCTGATGCTTGTTTTGAAAGGAGACTGGATCGGGTACATGTTGAACGTGGACTCTGATGCTTGTTTTGGAAGAGGACTGGATCGGGTACATGTCGAGCGTGGACTCTGATGCTTGTTTTGAAAGAGGACTGGATCGGGTACATGTCGAGCGTGGACTCTGATGCTTGTTTTGAAAGAGAACTGGATCGGGTACATGTCGAGCGTGGACTCTGATGCTTGTTTTGAAAGAGGACTGGACCAGGTACATGTCGAGCGTGGACTCTGATGCTTGTTTTGAAAGAGGACTGGCCCGCGTACATGTCGAGCGTGGACTCTGATGCTTGTTAAAAAATTACAACTTGGCAGGATAAAGGCCGAGTGCAGGCCTTGGTCGGTGATGTACTCGGAACCAATGTTGTACTCTTTTGAAATTATGTACACTGGATAACAGAAAAACTAACAACAGAAACTTCGATCTCTACATGCAATCATTCATTGGCCGATGGCATCGACCCAAAGACCAATTCTGTCCCATATTGTTCCCATGGATGACAGGTACCACTGAACCTAATTAATTTAGCTGATGAGCTTCCAGCCTGTTACTACTTATTGCGTTGCTTGGACATTATTTCTTCATAAAATGTGATATTTGCAGTGACCACTATTATTCATTGACAGCGAGGCGGGGTCTGAGCGATCACGATGACGGGGCACATATACCGTGACAAATATAAATAATTCACCTTTTGTTGTACGTTCCCCACCCACATTCTAAATTGGTATTACCATCACTGGAGTGAGATGACCCGTTGAAGTAGACATCTCATCTCACAGTATCAGACCTACAACTCTGCACTTCCTTCCCCTTTGCTCCCCTTCCCTTCTCTCCCTCACCCCTCGCAGCCTACCAAGTCAACTTTGCCATAGGCAAATACCGCAAGAATTGTGTGAACATGTTACTCACGAGACACACCTTATGCATACACCAGAGCATTTCCAACTGCCGAGGATACCTCCTGCCCTTCAACTTTAAAAATGCCCTGCCCTAGTCTACCACTGGCCCGCCCTGGCCCTCTGTCGGCAGCAGTTGTACAGATGCAAGGGTTATCACCCCACGCCACGCGATTTGCCTGAGAAATAACAATAAAGAGGCCGGCAAGACCAGTGTTGGAGGACTCTGATGCTGTTTACTTCTTAGATGATTGCAAATATTTTTTTTAATATGGTGCACAAACACCCAAGCAGCATTATCCCGAAGAAAATATACTTGGATTACGTTAACAACAGCGGCTGAGTCGAAAAAATAACAATGAATTAGGTTCCCAGCTCATTTTCTCTCCCTAAGAACAACCACATAATATTTTTGTATCCAACGAGAACGAAGTTTTGCAATTGATCACTTTAATGAGGCATATAAACCCCTTCAAGGTCACATAGAAGTATCCTAAATGAGATTTGCAGTTGAAGAATTTTGTTAAGGTCCTTGTATCCATTCCAGTCAAATCTTCCATGATAAGGGCTTAGAAAGTGCTTATCGGAAACCGTAGGCTCTCCTTAAAGCCGGTGGGGGCTACAAAGATGTGACCATACGCTCTCCTTAAAACCGGTGGGGGCAACTTTATGTAACCATACGCTCTCCTTGAATCCAGGGGGGAGGGGCAACAATGATATGGCCATACGCTCTCCTTGAAGCCGGTGGGGGCAACCAAGATATTACCATACGCTCTTCTTAAAGCCGGTGGGGGCAACAAAGATGTCACCATACGCTCTCCTTAAAGCAGGTTGGGCAACAAACATGTGACCATACGCTCTATTTAAAGCCGGTTGGGCAACAAAGATGTGACCATCCGCTCTCCTTAAAACCGGTGGGGACAACTATATGTAACCATACGCTCTCCTTAAATCCAAGGGGGAGGGGCAACAAAGATGTCACCATACGCTCTCCTTAAAGCCGGTTGGGCAACAAAGATGTGACCACACAACAGGAGTGGGCATGCGTTACTTATTTATTCAATAACTGATTTAGTCTGGCATTGATTTGTTGCCTCACTTATTTGATGTAGCTTGGGTGGTCACAGTTACAGTAACAATGCTTCTTTGATGTAGCTTGGGTGGTCACAGTTACAGTAACAATACTTCTTTGATGTAGCTTGGGTGGCCACAGTTAGAGTAACAATACTTCTTTGATGTAGCTTGGGTGGTCACAGTTACAGTAACAATACTTCTTTGATGTAGCTTGGGTGGCCACAGTTACAGTAACAATACTTCTTTGATGTAGCTTGGGTGGCCACAGTTAGAGTAACAATACTTCTTTGATGTAGCATGGGTGACCACAGTAACAGTAACAATACTTCTTTGATGTAACTTGGATAGCCACAGTAACAGTAACAATACTTCTTCGATGCAGCATGGGTGGCCCCAGCAACAATAACAATACTTCTTCGATGTGACTTGGGTGGCCACAGCAAAACAATAACAAAACTTCTCTGATGTAGCGTGGGTGGCCACAGTAACAATAACAATCCGTCTTTGATGTAGCCTGGGGTGGCCACAGTAAAAAATAACAATCCGTCTCTGATGTAGCCTGCGTGGCCATATTTAACAATCGCGTTTCGTCAGTCGTTTGTCGAAACACACCATACCAACAATGGTGATTGTATCGCTCTGCGGGTCGTATTTGAATACCAACGAAATTGAGAGGCTTTGACGTTAGATAACTTTGTAAATACTGATCGACGTATGAACACTTAGTGAGCCACCTTAATGACAACCTAGTGAGCAACCTTAGTGAACACGTAGTGAGGAACCTTAATGAACGCTTAGTTTTTAAAATGTGATTCATGCTCTAACCCTTCAATGTGTCAGCTGCTTTGATTTCAGTTTAAACGAGTTCAATATTAATTCAAGGCTTCGAGCTTCACTTAGATTTACCTTGCCCGGCAGACTTTCGGGCAGATAGTAGATTTTTTATTTTGCTGTTCGACAATTACAATTTCACGACACCAACTTTTATTGCAGGGAGGCGCAGTGGTGACGCTGTTCTACGTTTCGACATGTTATGCAGCACGGTGTGACTCGCTGTGACCTGTTATGCAGCACATTGGGACACACGGTGACCTGTTATGCATCACGTTGAGACAGGCTGTGACCTGTTGTGTGATTCGCTGTGACCTGTTATGCACCATGTTGTGGTACACTGTGACCTGTTATGCACCACGTTGTGACTCGCTCTGACCTGTTATGCACCACGCTGTGACTCGTTCTGACCTGTTATGCACCACGTTGTGAAACGATTGTTCGATACATTGGAATATCAGTCGACAACATCAGTGTGCACTCTGTGTGATAAGGATCCACACAGTTACTAGGCCGCTGTGCATCACAGCGTACAAACATCACTGTGTAAGACGAAGATACAAAGCCCCTGTCCAACAATATACTTGACACCACAGCCACCCCGGTTGTGAAGCATCCCACAACATGACAGGCCAACCTTGGGCCCTAATTGCTTTCCGTCGAGACTGATGGTAGTGTTAGCCCTCCTACCATCTCCTCCCCCGTCCTTCCACGTCAGGAGGTGTGAAGAAACAGGCTGAGAAAGAAGGAGATTACAAGTTACTTTACATATGCACGTGGTATGCAAATGCATAAGACGCTGTGTGGCGATTCATACGTTGCTGTGCGGCAGGGAGCTTTAGAGTATAGGTGTGTAGCGAAGTGTAATTACGAGGAAAAGTTATTTGATGAGATAAAACTAGAAAAAAAACATATACACTGCTTCCGCGTATTTTTTCTGGGTGAGTGAACATGGAATGTTTTTGTTCATCAGTTTGTTTACACCGCGATCAGGCACGACCAGAACAAACAGTGAGCAAGGCACACGGTGATCAGGGTACACGGTGATCAGAGTAAACAGTGATCAAGGCACATCGTGATCAGGGTAAGCCGTGATCAGGGTAAATGGTGAGCAGGGTACACCGTGATCAGGGTACACCGTCAGCAGAGTAAACAGTGATCAGGGCACATCGTGATCAGGGTAAGCCGTGATCAGGGTAAATGGTGAGCAGAGAACACCGTGATCAGGGTACACCGTCGGCAGAGTAAACAGTGATCGGGGCAAATCGTGATCAGGGTAAACCGTGATCAGGGTAAATGGTGACCAGAGTACACCGTGATCAGGGTACACCGTCATCAGAGTAAACAGTGATCAGGGTACACCGTTATCAGTGTACGCCATGAAGAGGGTACACCGTAATCAGGGTAAACCGTGATCATTGTAAGCCGTGGTCAGAGTAAGTCGTGATCAGGGCACACCTTGATCAGATTACACTGTAATCAGGGTAGGCCATGAAGAGGGTACGCCGTGATCAGGGTACACCGTGATCAGGGTAAACGGTGATCAAGGTAAACCGTGATCAGAGAAAACCGTGATCAGGGTAAACCGCGATCAGGGTAAACCGTGATTAGGGTACACAGTGATCAGGGTACACCGTGCTCATGGTACACCGTGATCGAGGTATTCGATGATCAGGGCACACCATGATCAGAGGCACTGTAATCAGGGTGCGCCATGAAGAGGGTACACCGTTATCAAAATACACCGTGATTAGGGTACACCACGATCAGGGTACACCTGAATCAGGGTACACCTTGAATAAGCAAATTAATGTTTCCACACGCCCGAAGACAATACAGCGATCCTGCGAGCTCTCTATCATAGAGGGGAACTTGATTCCTGTAAGATTGTATCCTTACTTTTTGAGTCTCCAATGATTCACTTTTATCCTCTCTACTCTCACAGTCTTCGCTAGCTGCTTCCAAAGACTGCTCGTTTGCATATGAGCTCTCACAGTCTTCACTAGCTGCTTCCAAAGACTGCTCGTTTGCGTATGAGCTCTCACAGTCTTCATTAGCTGCTTCCAAAGACTGCTCGTTCGCATATGAGCTCTCACAGTCTTCACTAGCTGCTTCCAAAGACTGCTCGTTTGCATATGAACTCTCACAGTCTTCGCTAGCTGCTTACAAAGACTGCTCGTTTGCGTATGAGCTCTCACAGTCTTCACTAGCTGTTTCCAAAGACTACTCGTTTGCATATGAGCTCTCACAGTCTTCACTAGCTGCTTCCAAAGACTGCTCGTTTGCATATGAGCTCTCGCAGTCTTCATTAGCTGCTTCCAAAGACTGTTTGTTTGCATATGAGCTCTCACAGTCTTCACTAGCGGCTTCCAAAGACTGCTCGTTTGCATATGAGCACTAACAATCTTCACCAGCTGTTTCCAAAGACTGTTCGTTTGTATATGAGCTCTCACAGTCTTCACTAGCTGTTTTCAAAGACTGCTCGTTTGCATATGAGCTCTCACAGTCTTCACTAGCTGCTTCCAAAGACTGCTCGTATGCATATGAGCTCTCACAGTCTTCACTAGCTGCTTCCAAAGACTGTTCGTTTTTATATGAGATCTCACAGTCTTCACTAGCTGCTCGTTTGCATTTGAGCTTTCTCAGTCTTCACCAGCTGCTTCCAAAGACTGCTCGTTTGCATATGAGCTCTCACAGTCTTCACTAGCTGCTTCCAAAGACTGCTCGTTTGCATATGAGCTCTCACAGTCTTCACTAGCTGCTTCCAAAGACTGTTCGTTTGTATATGAGATCTCACAGTCTTCACTAGCTGCTCGTTTGCATTTGAGCTTTCTCAGTCTTCACCAGCTGCTTCCAAAGACTGCTCGTTTGCATATGAGCTCTCACAGTCTTCACTAGCTGCTTCCAAAGACTGCTCGTTTGCATATGAGCTCTCACAGTCTTCACTAGCTGCTTCCAAAGACTGTTCGTTTGTATATGAGATCTCACAGTCTTCACTAGCTGCTCGTTTGCATTTGAGCTTTCTCAGTCTTCACCAGCTGCTTCCAAAGACTGCTCGTTTGCATATGAGCTCTCACAGTCTTCACTAGCTGCTTCCAAAGACTGCTCGTTTGCATATGAGCTTTCACAGTCGCCTAAAGAGGACACGTCGAAAAACTGCCCACTTGACTTTGAGTTTTATCCGTCTTCATCTAGCAGTCTTCAACGACTGCCCTTCGTCTTGCCGTTTTCTGAGACAGACCGCGTACCTATGAGTTTCTACTGTCTTCGTCTTGCCGTCTCTAGAGACTGCTTTCCTGCCAGTTTTCACCGTCTCCGTCTTGCCGTCTTCAAACACTGCTTGCCAGTCAGTTTCATCGTCTTCGTCTTGCCGCCTTCAAAGACTGCTTGCCTGTCGATTTTCACCGTCTTCGTCTTGCCGTCTCCACAGACTGCTTGCCTGTCAGTTGTCCCCGCTTTCGTCTTGCCGTCTCCAAAGACTGCCCGCTTGCCTTTGGGGCTCTACCCCTCCACCATCACAAAATAGAGCAGCGCTGATCACTTTCGGCTTCAATTTCCTGTGCCCGATAACACGATGTATTTTATCGCGGCCCAAGAAAAGAAAGCACCAACAAAAAGCGAGGAGCTTCGATAATTGTTTAAGACGAATTTTGAGGAAAAGAAGGAGTATTTTTACCCAGAGGTTACATCAGAAACTTTAAACTGGATCATGATACAGGAAAAAGACGGCTTTCAATTACAGGATATTAAAACGTCTTTTTACTCTCAAGATATTATATTTATAATCCCTGATAAGAGCAGCAATTCATTGTGAAAATACTATAAGCATCGGAACCACCCTAAACAAGATCGCTGTGTGAAATGTAAGAGTTATTGCAACTGTTCAAAGAGTTGCACGGTCTATTGAGTGTACCATTGAACAGTCTATGTATGCAAACAACATTCCTACATAGTAAACGTTTCAGAATGTCCGACAGTAAAATTCAAAGGCAACAAAGAAAACATGGCTCAAACATAAATATAGGTTGTAATTGTCCGATGAATGCTCCACGAGCTCAAAACTCATCGATGAGGTACCGGCAGCAAGATGAATACATTCGTTTGCAACAGTGACTCTAGCGTCCCTGCAGGGAGGTTCCAGCCTCCATGCACGGAGGCTTCAGCATCCCTGCAGGGTAGTTCTAGCATACCTGCAAGGAGGTTCCAGAATCTTTGCAAGGAGGTTCCAGCATCCTCACAAAGAGAATCCTGAAAGGAGGTTCAAGCATCCCTGCAAGGAAATTACATCTATTTATGTGTGTATACGAGATATGCCGCCGTTTCCGCAATTTGGCTGAGCGCACACCTACAAACACGCGCGTGCACGCACACTCACTGCAGGTACATCTCGAGCCATTGCCGAAGGGCCCTGATGATACAATTTGCACAATCAGACATTAATTTATTGGATTTATTGAAATTAAAAGTCGAAATATGTTATCGGTCTAAGTAATTGATGCAAAATAATTGATGTCTTGGAGCTTGTGATTTTTTTAATAAAAAGAATTCGCCTGCTAAGAGGCTTTTTTTCTTTCAGTAATGTGTAGCTATCAAAGAAAATGAGACCTCCAAAATGTTTCTTATGAACCTTTTTAGAGGATATTCATTATGTATTTGTTCCCTGAACATGCACAACATAAGTCATCAAATATTCCAATATACACAAATACTACGAATAACAAAATGTTTATTGAGGTTGACGCGTTTTCCGTTCATTAATAATAAATAACGAACGAAACAAAGCTTTGATAAGGACGTTTCTGGATAGATGATTTTGTGGATCGAAGTCACTTGCTCCATTGCATTTCGTTTTCTGAGTAACTGTAAAAGCTGCTGGACTCAACTCCTTAACAAACATGATGCTTGAATTAACATGAACAATGCCTGAATTTCTACATGAGGAAAGCTTTCTTCAATGTCATGTTTCGTATAATAGGAGCCATAACTTCAGAGCGGCGTATTTATTAAACTGATTATACCTCAATTATTGAAGGATTTCTGTAGATTAATTTAAGAGTTTCCCCTTTAATTATGGCACGCGCAACATATTTTCTTCGACATATGCCTTCACACCGCCTCGATGACGTCCAGGATATCTTCAGCCAATTCCTCATCCCATTAAAATACACAACACTGTCTCTAATTCCATCTCCAGAGTATTTTGTCCAAATGTACCTCTCATACACATGACAAAGTTATGGAACAATGTGATTAGTTACTGTTATCTGTCCAAGTCTGCCCCAGCATCGTGTATTGACGCTTTCCTTTGGGTAACATTTATTGCGGTCTCGGCTCGTGCAGTCTGTTTTAAAGAGCAGAGGTCCTGACAATGTCGGCCATATCGGTGGTAAAGAATAGAGGACAGCACCGCCTTCTGTCCAACAAATTATTTGACGATGAAATAGGTTTTAAAACAAGTAATACTTGTCGACATCTTCTCCAAAGTCATCGACTGTGCTTTTGGTTAACAGGCAATTGGTTAACAGTGTCCTGACTGCAACGACCAAGCAATGGTATACCTACCGCGACAAGCTATTGGTTAACAGTGTCCTGAGTGCAACGACCATGCGATGGTATACCTACCGAGACAGGCAATGGGTTAACCTGCGCATCAGAATATTCAAGAGAAGCCGACTAGGCAGATGCTTGTCCGAATTTGATATATGAACATTTTTCATTTATAAGATATTAACCATGGTTAAATTAGACTGTACATAAAATTAAATAACGCTGATGACTACGTGATGGCACGCATCAAAACTGTTGAGGAATATCTTGACAAGATATCATCCAGTTCATACCTGTTCATATTACAGTAAAGGGGATGTCATCGGCCCGTCAGGAAACATAATGCATGGTACACAGCTGAAAATGCGTCAGTATTACTTGGCACGCAGACGAAAATGCGTTAATAAGACATGATACACAGACGAAAATGCGTCAACAGGACATGGTACACAGATTTAAATGCGTCAATATTGCATGGTACACAGAAGAAATGCGTTGATAAGACATGGTACGCAGACGAAAATGCGTCAACAAGACATGGTACACAGATTTAAATGCGTCAATATTGCATGGTACACAGACGAAATGCGTTGATAAGTCATAGTACGCAGACGAAAATGCTTCAGTAGGACGTGGTACACAGTCGAAGATGCGCCAACAGGACGTGGTACACAGATAAAAATGAATCAATATTACATGCACACAACCGAAAATGAGTCATTAAGACATGGTACACAGATAAAAATGCGTCAATATTACATAGAACACAGATAAAAATGCGTCAATCTTACATGGAACACAGACGGAAATGTGTCAATAGGACATAGAACACAGACGGAAATACGTCAATAGGACATGGAACACAGACGGAAATGCGTCAATAGTACATGGAACACAGACGGAAATGCGTCAATAGGACATGGAACACAGACGGAAATGCGTCAATAGGACATGGAACACAGACGGAAATGCGTCAATAGGACATGGAACACAGACGGAAATGCGTCAATAGGACAGGGTAAACAGACAAAAATGCGGATGAAAATGAGTCAATTGGACATGGTTCACAGACGAGCATGCGTCAATAAGACAGAGTACACAGACGGAAATGTGTCAATAGGACATGGTACACGGATGGAAATGTGTCAATAGGACATGGTACACGGATGGAAATGCGTCAATAGAACATGGTACACAGACAAAAATGCTTTAATATGGCATGGTACACAGACAAAAAATCGTCAATAGGACATGGTACACAGACGAAAATTCGTTCATTGAGCATGGTGTATAGACGAAAATGCGTTAAAAGGACAGGGTACACAGACAAAATGAGTCAATGGGACGTATTACACAGACGAAAATGCGTCAACAGGACATGGAACACGGACAAAAATGCGTCAATAGATCATGGTACACAGACAAAAATGCGTCAATAGGACATGGTACACAGACGAAATTGCGTAAATAGGACATGGTACACAGATAAAAAAGGCTTCAATAGGACATGGAACACAGAGGAAAATGCGTCAATTGGACGTGGTACAAAGACAAAAATTTGTTACTAGGGCATGGTACACAGACGAAGACGCATCAATATGACATGGTACCCAGACAAAAATGCGTCAATAGGACATGGTAGACAGACGAAAATGCGTCAATATGACATAGCACACCGACAAAAATGCGACCATATGACATGGTACACAGATGAAAATGCGTCAAAAGGACCTGTTTTGCCAGATCATGACTTATCCCAAGACTAACCAAAGGTTTTTTTCTGAATGTTTATATTTTAAAACGGCATTTAAACAAAGTAAAAGCTCAAAGGCAAGCGGGCCGGTTTTTGTAATCTTTGTATGCTATCAAATCTATGAAACATGAGATCTTGCTATTATATGTCAGTCTTGATCAGATAAAAAATGTTACGGGGTATTTGATGTCTGGGAAAGAATCAATATATCTTGTCTCTCACTAATGTTCACGAGGGAACAAACTAACTGGATCGTCCACGAATACGAAAAGACGTCCTCTTCAACAGAGTTGAAACGAAAATTCCTGCCAAGATTTAGCACTAGAGGAAGAGAGAAGAGCAAATATCAGCCACATCTTTTCAATGGTGGATTCGAAATTTCCGGAAAATGTTGAATTTCAAAGACGCAGCCTCGGACGCGAGACTTCCATAACAACGGCAGCAACAAACTAACTCGCCAGTATAGAAATTCAGGATGATCCTACTCCTACTCTTCGACAAACGGCTGGAAAATTTGACTTCAGCAAGGGCACTAATCACAAAGTCTTCGTATGCAACTGGAAATGAAACCGTACAAGAGCTAAGTGAAACTAATAAAAATTATTCACGTTTGTCTATTCCTATGTATCAGATTCTAACATTAATCCACAAAATAATAACTTTCTCGGACGAAAAGGGGCTTAAGCCAAGTTCACATCTTTATCATCTAAATTCAAAGTTCTGAGATGTCGATAACCCTCATCAATACGAAGGTTGTGTGATGAAGCTCCCCATCGCTTAAACAAAGAAGAAGTCCGGCGAGCTGTCCCGCACTACCACCGTGAATCAATACTTCGTGTCAAAATTTGGGAGCTCATCTCAAAGCCGAGATGGAGTGACGAGCAGTCCAACGTCGCTTTATCTGCTATGGGAAGTGATGAATGTCAATTTTATGGAATTTTAACATATGTTTCAAATATACTATTCAACAGACATCCTGTACCCTCCGTAGTGCTGACCTGTAAATATGCGCATGTCGTGCCAAGCGTGCTGTAGCAGTTCTACCTGTTTTCTATGCGTAAAATGTATTTCCTGAATTAAAAAAAAATCCTATACGATGTTTCATCGCATAGTTTTAAAAGGGCTGCCACACTAACAGCGTTGGCTACCACATGATCCAGCAGCAGTCCACTGACCAAGCGACATCAGGTTTCCGCAGACATTTACATTGACGAGAAAATCCAATTAAAACTTTCATTCCGGCAAAGGCTCGAATTGCAGCGCGGCTGATGCCAAAAACGAAGCTAAACAGTTGTAGCAGCCGTTACAGTGAAAAAATAGCGTAACAGCTGTAGCAGTGGTGGCTGATTGAGTGAAAATCTGACTTATAAGCTGCAGCAGTGACAATAGTTCTGCTAACAATGACACCACTGTACCGATGTAAAACGTTTATGAAACAATATCATTCGAGGGCTGTTATTGCCCAATCTAACGTAACAACCGTTACATTGTCAACTGCTGTTGGGCAGCTTTTAGAGAGACAATTTGGGGTGAACGAAGTTGTAGTCCAACAGTTAAACATAAGGGCACGCAGTAGTTCAGCAGCTACTGGGATAGTACTCCGTGCGACCACCAACAGCTGCCCAACTGCAATGCCAACAGTGCCGTACAGAGTATTACTGAAAGCACCCCCCCCCCCCCCCCCCCCCCCCCGTGGCAAAAATATGCTCTTTTTTTACAGTCAAAGACACTCAGATGGGTCCACCAACCCTGAAAGGCAGCCGACGGAACGACAATCTTTAACCTCTTTTCCAAACCGACACACACGTTCAATTCAAACATTTTTTCCTCGAATATATATTTTTTCACATCTTATAATTGATACTTTTCAAATATATATATATATATATTATGTGTTCTTCTTGAAGCTTTTAAATAGCGACCGAGAATAAACTTTTAAAATTGAATTAGCTGCAACAAATCCTTTCCCTTATTCCTAAATAGATCCACTTGAACTGATATTCTGATATATGAAATCTTTCTGGGCGCTAGTGTTGTGAGTACGAAGGTGTGTCACATTGATCGACGGAGTTACTACTTCAATATCAATATAATGTGTACCTATACATTTTTTTACTATTATAAGTTCGTCATGAGACAATCCGGATCGCACTGAAATATTTGAACATTTCTGATTCGGTCAATCTTTCGAGCGGAAAATTTGAATGTAAGGATCACAGTTCTGTGTCTTGTTTGAATCATTTTTTTTTTAACTTTTGGAATCCACAAATAGTAGTCGCAATTTCCAGCGTGGTGCTTATTTTTTCACCGATGGAAGTTCTCTCTTGTGCGTGTTCTTCATAATACAGCATCAAAAGGTAGAGCAAATGGGAGGTCAATCTTACCTGATAGTGAGATTGCCTTCAACGAAAGACCAATGAAGAGGGTAGAGCAAGTGGGAGGTCAATCTTACCTGATATTGCCTTCAACGAAAGACCAATGAAGAGAGTAGAGCAAGGGGAGGTCCACCTTACCTGATTGTGACTTTGCCTTCAACGAAAGACCAACGAAGAGGGGAGAGTGAGTTTGCCTTCAACGAAAGACCAACGAAGAGGGTAGAGCAAGTGGGAGGTCAATCTTACCTGATAGTGAGTTTGCCTTCAACGAAAGACCAATGAAGAGGGTAGAGCAAGTGGGAGGTCAATCATACCTGATAGTGAGTTTTTCTTCAACTAAAAAACAATGAAGAGGGTAGAGCAAGTGTGAGGTCAATCTTACCTGATAGTGAGTTTGCCTTCAACGAAAGACCAATGAAGAGGGTAGAGCAAGTGAGAGGTCAATCTTACCTGATAGTGAGTTAGCCTTCAACGAAAGACCAATGAAGAGGGTAGAGCAAGTGGGAGGTCAATCTTACCTGATAGTGAGTTTGCCTTCAACGAAAGACCAATGGAGAGGGTAAAGCAAGTGGGAGGTTAATCTTATCTGATTGTGAGTTTGCTTTCAACGAAAGACCAACGAAGAGGGTAGAGTGAGTTTGCCTTCAACGAAAGACCAACGAAGAGGGTAGAGCAAGTGGGAGGTCAATCTTACCTGAAAGTGAGTTTGCCTTCAACGAAAGACCAATGAAGAGGGTAGAGCAAGTGGGAGGTCTATCTTACCTTTTAGTGAGTTTGCCTTCAACGAAAGACCAATGAAGAGGGTAGAGCAAGTGGGAGGTCGATCTTGCCTGATAGTGAGTTTGCCTTCAACGAAAGACCAATGAAGAGAGTAGAGCAAGTGGGAGGTCAATCTTACCTGATAGTGAGTTTGCCTCCAACGAAAGACCAATGAAGAAGGTAGAGCAAGTGGGGGGTTGATCTTACCTGATAGTGAGTTTGCCTTCAACAAAAGACCAATGAAGAGGGTAGAGCATGTGGGAGGTCAATCTCACCTGATAGTGAGTTTGCCTTCAACGAAAGACCAATGAAGAGGGTAGAGCATGTGGAAGATCAATCTTACCTTATAGTGAGTTTACCTTCAACGAAAGACCAATGAAGAGTGTAGAGCAAGTGGGAGGTCAATCTTACCTGATAGTGAGTTTGCCTTCAACGAAAGACCAATGAAGAGGGTAGAGCAAGTGGGAGGTCAATCATACCTGATAGTGAGTTTTCTTTCAACTAAAAACCAATGAAGAGGGTAGAGCAAGTGGGAGGTCAATCTTACCTGATAGTGAGTTTGCCTTCAACGAAAGACCAATGAAGAGGGTAGAGCAAGGGGAGGTCAATCTTACCTGACAGTGAGTTTGCCGTCAACGAAAGACCAATGAAGAAAGTAGAGCAAGTGGGAGGTAAATCTTACCTGATTGTGAGTTTGCCTTCAATGAAAGACCAATGAAGAGGGTAGAGGAAGTGGGAGGTCAATCTTAACTGATAGTGAGTTTGCCTTCAACGAAAGACTAATGAAGAGGGTAGAGCAAGTGGGAGGTTAATCTTACCTGATAGTGAGTTTACCTTCAACGAAAGACCAATGAAGAGGGTAGAGCAAGTGGAAGGTCAATCTTACCTAATAGTGAGTTTGCCTTCAACGAAAGACCAATGAAGAGGGTAGAGCAAGTGGGAGGTCAATCTTACCTGATAGTGAGTTTGCCTTCAACGAAAGACCAATGAAGTGGGTAGAGCAAGTGGGAGGTCAATCTTACCTGATAGTGAGTTTGCCTTCAACGAAAGACCAATGGAGAGGGTAAAGCAAGTGGGAGGGTAATCTTACCTGATTGTGAGTTTGCCTTCAACGAAAGACCAACGAAGAGGGTAGAGTGAGTTTGCCTTCAACGAAAGACCAACGAAGAGGGTAGAGCAAGTGGGAGGTCAATCTTACCTGATAGTGAGTTTGCCTTCAACGAAATACCAATGAAGAGGGTAGAGCAAGTGGGAGGTTAATCTTACCTGATAGTGAGTTTGCCTCCAACGAAAGACCAATGAAGAGGGTAGAGCAAGTGGGAGGTCAATCTTACCTGAAAGTGAGTTTGCCTTCAACGAAAGACCAATGAAGAGGGTAGAGCAAGTGGAAGGTCAATCTTACCTGATAGTGAGTTTGACTTCAATGAAAGACCAATGAAGAGGGTAGAGCAAGTGGGAGGTCAATCTTACCTTATAGTGAGTTTGCCTTCAACGAAAGACCAATGAAGAGGGTAGAGCAAGTGGGAGGTCAATCTTACCTGATAGTGAGTTTGCCTTCAACGAAAGACAAATAGAGAGGGTAAAGCAAGATAGAGGTTAATCTTACCTGATTGTGAGTTTGCCTTCAACGAAAGACCAACGAAGAGGGTAGAGTGAGTTTGCCTTCAACGAAACACCAACGAAGAGGGTAGAGCAAGTGGGAGGTCAATCTTACCTGATAGTGAGTTTGCCTTCAACGAAAGACCAATGAAGAGGGTAGAGCAAGTGGGAGGTTAATCTTACCTGATAGTGAGTTTGCCTTCAACGAAAGACCAATGAATAGGGTAGAGCAAGTGGGAGGTCAATATTACCTGATAGTGAATTTGCCTTCAACGAAAGACCAATGAAGAGGGTAGAGCAAGTGGGAGGTCAATCTTACCTGATAGTGAGTTTGCCTTCAACGAAAGACCAATGAATAGGGTAGAGCAAGTGGGAGGTCAATATTACCTGATAGTGAGTTTACCCTTCAACGAAAGACCAATGAAGAGGGTAAAGCAAGTGGGAGGTCAATCTTACCTGATAGTGAGTTTGCCTTCAACGAAAGACCAATGAAGAGGGTAGAGCAAGTGGGAGGTCAATCTTACCTGATAGTGAGTTTGCCTTCAACGAAATACCAATGGAGAGGGTAAAGCAAGTGGGAGGGTAATCTTACCTGATGGTGAGTTTGCCTTCAACAAAAGACAAATAGAGAGGGTAAAGCATGATGGAGGTCAATCTTACCTGATAGTGAGTTTGCCTTCATCGAAAAACCAATGAAGAGGGTTTATCACAAATCTTGTAAATGATTAATGTTCCTCCATAACTGCCATTGATCGGCTCCACATCCCTATTTGATTAGTTGCCAATATTAAACTGAAATGAAAGAGAAAATAAACTGTAATGCTAATTAACTGTAATTATAGAGGAAATGAAATGTAATGATAGATGAAATGAACTTAAATGGTGAAGGAAATTAACTGTAATGATAGCAAAAATAAATTGTAATGGTCGAGGAAATAAACTTTACTGATATAGGAAATTACCTGTAATGGTGGAAGAAATTAACTGTAATGATAGAGAAAATTAAGTGTAATAATAGAGGAATATGTCATCATATGTTTACAGTCCATGATATAATAAACCAATTATAGGATAGGCAATAATGTTCTGTGATTATTTTTCGGTCCTATGGTATGATAAAACTACAGCGATTGGTCAAAGAGACTCTCAGAATAAACTCAACGCCAGCTAAATAAACTGTAGCACCAGCTGGAATACGCTGAAGCACCAGCTGAAACGTTCTATTCTTCAACTGCGTCTATTATTGATCAACTGTCGATACGCCTCTATTATTGATCAACTGTCGATACGCCTCTATTATCGATCAACTGTCGATACGCCTTTATTATTGATCAACTGTCGGTACGCCTCAATGATTGATCAATTGTCGATACGAGTCTATTATTTATCAGCTGTCGATACGCGTCTATTATTGGTCAACTGTCGATACGGCTCTGTTATTGATGAACTGTCGATACACCTATATTATTGATCAACCGTCGATACGCCTCTATTATTTATCAACTGTCGATACGCATCTATTATTTATCAACTGTCGATACGCCTCAAGTATTGATCAACTGTCGATACGCGTCTATTAGTGATCAGCTGTCGATATGCGTCTATTATTGATCAACTGTCGATAAGCGTCTATTGTTGATCAACTGTCGATACGCGTCTATTATTGATCAACTGTCGATACGCGTCTATCATTGATCAACTGTCGATACGCGTCTATTATTGATCAGCTGTCGATACGCGTCTATTATTGGTCAACTGTCGATACGGCTCTGTTATTGATGAACTGTCGATACACCTATATTATTGATCAACCGTCGATACGCCTCTATTATTTATCAACTGTCGATCCGCCTCTATTATTTATCAACTGTTGATACGCCTCAAGTATTGATCAACTGTCGATACGCGTCTATTAGTGATCAGCTGTCGATATGCGTCTATTATTGATCAACTGTCGATACGCGTCTATTATTGGTCAACTGTCGATACGGCTCTGTTATTGATGAACTGTCGATACACCTATATTATTGATCAACCGTCGATACGCCTCTATTATTTATCAACTGTCGATACGCCTCTTTTATTTATCAACTGTCGATACGCCTCTTTTATTGATCAACTGTCGATACGCCTCTCGACAATGAACCGCGTACCAATCGTCGCTATTTTTCTTGAAAATCCATCTACATAAATCGGATGTGGTCAAACAATGAAGTTGAAAATAGTATTTTCTTACATTCGTTCAAACACTAGAGAATTGCATGATTCGTCAGTGAAATAGATATGTCTCTTATGTTGTATTTTAGGTCGTACTCACAGACATGCAGGAATAAACGGTTGCATGTCTATTAATACATAAACACACGTACAATCTCACAGCTGGGTTGATGGAATCAAACCTTCAATGGTGAAGTATTGAATTCACTGATGCTGTAAAACACGGCTAAAACACGCTCAAAATTGAACACATTTGATACACGCAGATTCTTACTTGTCTGAAGGTCGAAGAAACCAGTTTTTTTGAGCAAAATGAATCGTTAATAATGTATAGTTTAGTCGCCATTGTGAGGGGAAACATCGTCTGAACAAGAGAATGTCGCAGGCAGCAATTCGAGATGTTGTGTGTAAATCCTCACCGTCCGATTTCAGAGTTTCATTGAAGGAGTATCGAATATTCATGATTCCTTTTATGTGTGAGAATTGTCAGTGAGAGGACAATAGAGCAAAAAAAGTCGACTTAAAAAATGACAAATTTTACAAGACACCAGTTTTAAGAGCGGCCTCCATGATGGGAGATCTCGTCTTTGAAACAAACCCTGTTTCCTGTTACAGTCATGACTTTCAGACATATTGTGCGTTTTATCTAGTTATGATATTGATGAACATGAAACCTCTTCTAACAATTATTTACCGACTATTTTCCATATAATTGGTGCTAAGTCATGCATGAATGATCGGCATTGACGTCTGTTTGCATCAGCTAGGTACTTGGTTATAACCCTTAAACTTCATACTGCTCAAGGTACTTGGTTATAACCCTTAAGCTTCATACTGCCCAAAGTACTTGGTTATAACCCTTAAGCTTCACACTGCCCAAAGTACTAAGTTATAGCCCTTAAGCTTCATACTGCCCAAAGTACTTGGTTATCACCCTCAAGCTTCATACTGCCAAAGGTAATTGGTTATAACCCTTAGGCTTCATACTCCCCAAGGTACATGGTTATAACCCTAAAGCTTCATACTGCCCAAGGTACTTGGTTATAACCCAAAAGCTTCATACTGCCCAAGGTACTTGGTTATAACCCTTGAGCTTCATACTGCCCAAGGTACTTGCTAATAACCCCTAAGCTGCATACTGCCCAAGGTACTTGTTTATAACCCATAAACTTCATACTGCCCAAGGTACTTGGTTATAACCCTTAAGCTTCATACTGCCCACGGTACTCAGTTATAACCCTTAAGCTTCATACTGCCCAAGGTACTTGATTATAACCCTTAAGCTTCATACTACCCAAGGTACTTGGTTATAACCCTCAAGCTTCATACTGTCCAAGGTACTTGGTTATAACCCTTCAGCTTCATACTGCCCAAGGTACTTGGTTATAACCCTTAAGCTTCTTACTGCCCGAAGTACTTGGTTATAACCCTTAAGCTTCATACTGCCCAAGGTACTTGGTTATAACCCTTGAGCTTCATACCGATCAAGGTTGGCGCACTTTTGCAACAACAAGAAACACATTAAAATAGTAAGTAGGCCCTCAGGACGGAGGTAAGAGTCCACGCTTGTAGTACCTCAATATGCAGTTAAGGGGTCCTGCATTTCTAAGCTAATTAATTGCTGGGGTGAGGCGCGAGGCCGGTCAAGTTTTCGTGGTGACCCAAGGTCAGACTCTCAGGCCGCGAGCATTGGGTAAATATTGTGTATGTATTTTAAATGAGTGGTCGTACTAATTAGATGATCTAGTTATTTAGTATATAAGTAAGTAGATACATTTAGAATCAATAGGTTAACGCGAGGAGCTAGGCGTGCTCACAGTGTAGGAGTGCGAAGAAGAAGAGGACGAGGAAGAGAATCGGTGGAAGAAAATGTGAAGATGCCGTCACTTATCATGCCCTGCTCGACCTGCTGCGCCTGACGAACACATGCCCTGCTCAGGGAGTTTGACGAGTAGAACAAAGAAAAACTTTATGTGTCCATTCTGCGACGTGGTGGACAAGATGGTCGAGGTCCTGTGTGTCGTCCATGGTATGCACAGGAGAGGCGGTTGTTGAGAGACGGAAGCCTTGCTTAACAGGTCTTTGTTCCTGAACACCAGCTGCGCTCCGTCATCAGCGCGTCGGATAGTCGAACAGAACGATTTTTGGATGGATGCGCCAGGAACTCGAGATGCTTTGTAAGTACAGCAGCAAACTCGAGCGACGGAACTAACGATTTGTTGGTGGTACAGACGGAACTCTAGGATCTCGTGAGAACTAAAGAGGATGTACGGGTATTAGCGTCAGAAAGCTAGGAAGGACACAGGAGATGCGGCTGGAAAGCTGGAAACAGTATGCCAGCGCGTTGTCCATGCCTTGGAGCTTGATACGGAGATCCTGGAAAAGAGTTGGCCAAGGTATCAGTCAATCACGTAGGAGTCTGGTTACCAAGACCTGATTTCATACCGTAAAATATTTAGTAAGAATCTATAACGGCAACTCACATCCATCTCAAACCCTTGTCAGGGACATCTACTTGCCGTAAATCAAATAGGCCATCTGTTGTTCGTAAGCCAAAGCCCAAAAACAGAAGATCCATGCCGATATCCGGAAATTGAAAACTCCCCAGATGTGAGCCAGCCGCTTGACTCAACGGGGCGCAGTAGATTCGGAACGATATTCGCTGGTCAGAAACCGGCTTGCATTCGTGAATGACACTGCATTCATAATTGTAACGCGATTATGAATGCAGGGCAATTCTCAGACCTGTACGGCGAAATCGAGACTAGTCATGGGGAATTTTATCATCCATCATCATATGACTGCATTAATTCATCGATGAAAGGAAAAGAGACCTGTCATTAACAAGCCACGGTGCCTCACTTGATAAAATCAGAGGTGCTCTAGCAGAGGTTGAGGACTCCAGCCTGGGGGCATTCATTATATGTTCTGAAGGAACTGACGATCTAAAGCGGACGAGGTCGAAAGATCTGCAGGTCAATACAAGCAGCAAGGCAAAGACGATTCTAGTGGCCATCAGATCTACTTTGCCTTAATTGAATAATGATGACGAGCGGCTAAGAAACTTACACACGCAAATCAGGCACTCGAAAACAATTGCCCGTCCAATGGAGCATCCTTCGTCCACTTGTTTGATGACTTACAGGGACGTGAAAGCTTAGGTCCCGGACTGAGATAAGTGAGACGTAACTGTCGAGTAAGCAGGGCACGGTTTTCCTATTGTATCAGAGAAACCGCGAGCATTTTTACTTTGTAAAGCTTTTTCATTTTTTCTGGAACCTCGCACTGGAAACCGCTGCCAGGTTTCTATGATGGTGCCAGTTGGGCGACCGGATGGTCCTTCTGGCAACATGGGCGGTCCAGTGTAGTGCAGAGATCCCGAGAGCGAAAAAGTTTTCTTTTCTGGCATGGAAATCATGCGTGAACGACAACTGCCTTTGGGCACACTGGGAGGATCTCAGGGTGTCGGATAGAACAAACATTTTTTCCTCCCCCACAGCAATTCCTGCTCCAGGGCAGTTCCTGCTCCAGGGCAGTTCCTGCTCCAGGGCAGTGTCCGGTGCAGCGGGAAGAACCAACATTCTTCCTTCCAGCATCACAAATCTGGGCCAGAAACCAGTGTGGAAAAAAGATGTACACCCCCTCCCCTCTTCGAGTTGTTATGTTCAACACAGACATGACCATTAGCGAAGTAATACTCACCCCTCTTATTAGAGGGTCTATATTACTCGCTGTGTTTTGATGTTTTCAATACATAATTATTCTGTGTTTATTTTGTAATATGTCAGGGCGTTTATTTTGATGAAAACTTTAGCGCGCCAAGTGCAGCAGCCCATGAAAATGGCGTGGTCCTCTCCAATATTTGAAGTAAAAAAAATCCTTACTCGTATGCCTATTTCGCCCTAGAATCTAGAGCGGTCCTGTGCAACTCTATTCCTAGGGGAGGTCTAACTGTTCAGGTATGGAATTTTTAATGGGGAACATTTAATCAAAAGAACCTAGGAATAGATAATTAATGCTGCTAAGAAATTCACAGCGGCTATCCGATTCTTTAGAACAGGAATACATACCGTTTATCAAAAAGAAAATGTCATAAAACTGCATGATATTGAATGAAACAAGTTGAGTTGAATTAATAAAAACTGCCTGCATAATTACCAAGTAATTGCTGAGGAAAAACGAGCAAAATAGCCTGGCAACACGACAGAAAAAGAAACCATTTAACAAAGGAATACGAGTGTTACAATAATAGGAGCACACTGTGAAGGGGAAGAAAGGATGGAGAGAGAAGGGGGCTGAGGCTATCCAGTTAACAAAGCAGAGGTAAGTCGAAAAAAGTTGACGTGCTTGACAGAGAAGAAGGGTTGGCTGGGAAAAAATGAATGGGAGTGTGCTGTCGATGGAAAGGAAGGGTGGGAGGAGGGCAGGGTGGGAGGAGGGCAGGGTAGGGGAGGAGACTGTGAAGAGCAAGTTACTATGCGAGGTTAACAGGATACAGTTACTATGCGAGGCTAGCGGGACGGTTACTATGCGAGGCTAACAGGATACAGTTACCATGCAAGTTTAATAGGGTACAGTTACTATTCGATGTTAACAGGATACAGTTACTTTGCGAGGTTAGCAGGACAGTTACTATGCGAGGCTAACAGAACAGTAACTATGCGAGGCTAACAGGACAGTTACTATGCAAGGCTAGCAGGACAGTTACTATGCGAGGCTAACAGGACAGTTACTATGCGAGGCTAACAGAACAGTTACTATGCGAGGCTAACAGGATACAGTTACCATGCAAGTTTAATAGGATACAGTTACTATTCGATGTTAACAGGATACAGTTACTATGCGAAGCTATCAAGATACACTCAACATGCCAGTTTAGCAGGATACAGTTATTATGTGAAGTTAGCAGGATACAGTTACTATGCGAGGTTCACAGGATCCAGTTACTATGCTAGGTCCACAGGATACAGTTACTATGCGAGGTTCACAGGATTTACTTATTAGTGAGATGGTCTCTTAAGAATATCCTCATTCTGTTCTGCTTCTAGTCCACCAGTCACTATCAATACTCCATGCTTCTAGTCCAAGAGTCACTATCAATACTCCATGCTTCTAGTCCACGAGTCACTATCAATACTCCATGCTTCTAGTCCATGAGTCACTATCAATACTCCATGCTTTTAGTCCAGGAGTCACTATCAATACTCCATGTTCCTTGTCCACGAGTCACTATCAAAACTCCATGCTTCTAGTCCATGAGTCACTATCAATACTCTATGCTTCTAGTCCAGGAGTCACTATCAATACTCCATGTTTCTAGTCCACCAGTCACTATCAATACTCCATGCTTCTAGTCCAAGAGTCACTATCAATACTCCATGCTTCTAGTCCACGAGTCACTATCAATACTCCATGCTTCTAGTCCAAGAGTCACTATCAATACTCCATGTTTCTAGTCCACCAGTCACTATCAATACTCCATGCTTCTAGTCCACCAGTCACTATCAATACTACGTGCTTCTAGTCCACGAATCACTATCTATATCCCATGCTTCTACCCCACGAGTCACTATCAATGCTACATGTTTCTAGTTCACGAATCACTATCAATACTTCATTCTTCTAGTCCACGAGTCCCTATCAATACTCCATGTTTCTAGTCCACGAATCACTATCAATACTCCATGCTTCTAGTCCACGAGTCACTATCAATACTCTATGCTTCTAGTCCACCAGTCACTATCAATACTCCATGCTTCTAGTCCACGTGTCACTATCAACACTCTATTCTTCTAGTCCACGAGTCACTATAAATAGTCAATGCTTCTAGTCCACGAGTCACTATCAATACTTCATGCTTTTAATCCACGAGTCACTATCAATACTCCATGCTTCTATTCCACGAGTCACTATCAACACTCCATGCTTCTAGTCCACGAGTCACTATCAATACTCCATGATTCTAGTCTTCGAGTCACTTTCAATACTCCATGCTTTTTGTCCAAGAGTCACCATTAATATTTACGGTAGAAAATGAACTCACAGAAAGCTTAGAAAAAATAGTATTTATCTTTGAGTAAAAGAGTATCTCGGCCCATCCATGTTAGCCCGACTGTACTTACTCTCAGTGCTGATTACAATAGTCGGTATTTAAGCTAACTTACTCTGTGCTCAATTGTGTGTGATTGAGTACATTCTGTACTCAATCACAGAACAGAATTTCTGTATTCAATCACAGAAACAGAATTTCCTATTTTTACGCGGATTGACTTGTTATGCTGATTACATAGTCAACAGTCGTTTAGGATGGCATTAATGGAAGGTAATATTCCATGGTTCGTTTTCTCATAATGAATCCCTCGCTCAAATTAATGCATTTAAAAGTATTATATTATATTTTTTCCGTGTACTTATGTTAATTTTTCATGCTAACTATGCAGTTAGTTTCAAATGGGTGTCATCGTACGCCAAACAATGTGTGAGTAATGTAATAGACAACCTCATGTCGGACATTTTCTTCTCTCAAGATTTTAGTAAATGACAGTTGAAACAGTAAATAGTCATGGTAAAGTAAACGTCGGTGATCCGACTTACTTTGCTTATTTTTCTTGAAACTAATGGTCCAATGTAAAGCTTGCATCTGTCTCGACATATTGAGAAGTGGAGAGTAGAGGATGTCCATCGGTTGGTCCGTACTCCTCAACCTTAGTTTTAAGTTAATATTAAATTCATCCAAGTAGCAAATGTTGTCTTCAGAACAGCTCACTCTGTTCTGGCATTATACCAAAATCAATTTTCAATCCTTGAATCCTTAAACAAATCTAAATTTGGCGTGACGGTGGGGTATTATTAGTGGAAATTGGAAGGATGCATAGTTTAGTGTTTTATCCATCCATATTGATTAGTACTTTCAGAAATGCGTATGGCTATGGAAGCTCAGTCGGTGATACCTCCAAGCTTTGAAATGAACATGAAATTGCTAGAGATGCCATTCTGTGTTCTTACCGTCATGACCGTCGTACATGCAGCGTACCTCGAGAAGAATGAAACATTTGGCAACTCCGGACACTTCCCACTACCACAAAATCTAGTGTGTTGTGGTGGTGCATTGGCACTAACACGGTTTAAATGGTTCCCGGCATTGGTACCTGTTCGTTGCTAAACGTTGCCCAGCACTGACACCGACCAACACTGGCTTAGCGAGGAATGAAACTGCGACAGTATCAAATAGGCATCGCGGGTCTGTGGTTCAATCTTGGGAGGCTGATTAAAGTTGCTTCAAGTAGCATCATTAAATAATATTTTCTATTGCAACCTCTTTTTTACTTGATCATTCACTACAGACACTACACAGATGAACGATACTCACCAAGACGTTCCACTACAGACACTACACAGATGAACGATACTCACCAAGACATTCCACTAAAGACACTACACAGATGAACGATACTCACCAAGACGTTCCACTACAGACACTACACAGATGAACGATACTCACCAAGACATTCCACTAAAGAAACTACACAGAAACACGATACTCACCAAGACGTTTCACTACAGACACTACACAGATGAACGATACTCACCAAGACGTTCCACTACAGACACTACACAGAAACACGATACTCACCAAGACGTTCCACTACAGACACTACACAGAAACACGATACTCAACAAGACGTTCCACTACAGGCACTACACAGAAACACGATACTCAACAAGACGTTCCACTACAGACACTACACAGAAACACAATACTCATCAAGACGTTCCACTACAGACACTACACAAAAACACGATACTCAACAAGACGTTCCACTACAGACACTACACAGAAACACGATACTCAACAAGACGTTCCACTACAGACACTACACAGAAACACGATACTCAACAAGACGTTCCACTACAGACACTACACAGAAACACGATACTCAACAAGACGTTCCACTACAGACACTACACAGAAACACGATACTCAACAAGACGCTCCACTGCAGACACTACACAGAAACACGATACTCACCAAGACGTTCCACTACAGACACTACACAGAAACACGATACTCACCAAGACGTTCCACTACAGACACTACACCGAAACACGATACTCAACAAGACGTTCCACTACAGACACTACACAGAAACACGATACTCAACAAGACGTTCTTGCGTTAAAAATAATCTCTTTCCTGTCAAAAGGCATGTATTTTATCTTCTAACACTTGTAAACGATTGTAGGCCACCACCACCACCACGGATCCTACAAGCCCCGTTTTATGTCATTTCTCATGCAAATGGGGTGATGGGGGGGGGGACGGCGATACCCCCTGCATCTGGACAGTAGCGGCTGTTAGGGGCCACGACGGGCCAGAGGTGGACCAGAGCAAGGATATTCTAAGAGGAGCCACAGGCTGCTCCTTTTAGTTAACGAATGCACAGCGTGGACGAAATACTGTACTTAGATTCTTCTAGTAATGTATCTAGATACTTATCTAATTACTCTGCCCGAATGTACCTCCTGCAAATGGAACAAAGTTTTTGGGAAATGTAACTAGATACAGTAACGTGTCTAACTCTGTGTATAGGCAAGGTGCCTCTAGGGGCAAATGGAGTGATCAAAACATTCTCCGGCAATTTCCTCGTGTGAACGTTGACTTGTTGTGCCGTGAGTCCGATACTTGGTGGCAAGTAACGAACAATTAAGTAAGACGATTAGAAAACATGAATAATATTCAATCTCACCAGGATTTGAACCCGCGACCGTCAAAACGTGTTTTCACGTTGGTGCCATCCGCATCCGTTCTGTAGGTCGCGGGTTTGAATCCCGGTGATGGTGGTGATGTTTTCATGAGATTAGCTCCCAGGGGACCAATCTTACCTTGAAGATGCACCTACATTTCAAATATATGTTAGATGTCAAAGAGGGTTGTACTCATGAACATCACAATTGTCTAATGTCAATATAGTCGAATTCAAAACTTAATAACATTTAAAGCCTGCAAAAATGGGAGCCGACCCATCCCCCCACCCCCCAGGGTACGCTCCTGATGTCAGAATAATAATAAAAAGACACTACGCACAGTGCATCTTTTACACTGAGATATTGTTCAACTATCACCATAAATGTTCGTTTGTCTCGAACTCTGCCCATATTTTTCACTTCATGGACGCTTTCAACTTTTGAGCGCAACAAATAAATCCGAACGAAAATTCGCGTACATCAATATATGGCATAAGGCCAAATAAATTACCCACCCAAGGTAAGAAATCGATTAAAATTTTATCAAATGAACTGCGACGGCCTCCTTTAGAGCAAAACATTGAGCAAAAAATCTTTGACCTAGATTACAATCTGCACCGAGCAGTGCTTCTGCCACCAAGGGAAGAGAATCATGCAGCATATCTAAACCGAGCAGTGCTTCTGCCACCAAGCGAACAGTATCAAGCAGCATATCTGCACCGAGCAGTGCTTCTGTCACCAAGTGAACAGTATCAAGCAGCATATCTGCAACGAGCAGTGCTTCTGCCACCAAGTGAACAGTATCAAGCAGCATATTTGCACCGAGCAGTGCTTCTGCCACCAAGTGAACAGTATCAAGCAGCATATTTGCACCGAGCAGTGCTTCTGCCACCGCGTGAAGAGTATCAAGCAGCATATCTGCACCGAGCAGTGCTTCTGCCACCATGGGAACAGTAACCAGCAGCATATCTGCACCGAGCAGTGCTTCTGTCACCAAGTGAAGAGTAACAAGAAGCATATCTGCACCGAGCAGTGCTTCTGCCATCGAGTGAACAGTATCAAGCAGCATATCTGCACCGAGCAGTGCTTCTGCCACCAAGTGAACAGTATCAAGCAGCATATCTACACCGAGCAGTGCTTCGGCC
>SDVV010000490.1:0-31494 GCA_016164225.1 Gammarus roeselii | reverse complement strand
GGGGGGGGGGGGGGGGGGGGGGGGGGGGGGGGGGGGGGGGGCATTGGTCTCTTGGGTCGCAAAAGAGCCCGATGAACCCCGGAGGGTGACCCATGTCCCCCGGGTCATCCCGAGCTCTCCGAGTCCCCCGAGACCCCTCGCCTCAGCTCATCTCGGCTTGTCTTGAATCATTTCGGCCAGTTTCGGCTCGTCGCGACCAACTCGACTCGCCTCAACATGTTTCGACAAATCTCGACGCACCTCGACCAGCCTCGACGCGACCCTCGCCCTCATAGCCAGCAATCCACGGACTGTAATGGTTATTTGTTCCACTCAAGCATTTCACATAAACATTTTCTGTATATGGGTTTTACAGCACTGGGAGGGGGGAGCAGAGGTTCCAGGATTCAGAGGGGCCTCTAAAGGGTCCCGCCGTTTCTCAAAAGGGTCCTCAAGGGTCTCAAGGGTGTCCCAAAGGGCCTTAGAAAGGTCCAAGTGGATCCCCCCAAATCCACCTGGTCTCTCAAGTCCGCCGGGTTCCCGAAACCCCGGGTCCCCGAGTCCCGCGGGTCCCACGAAAACCTCCCCTCCCTGGGTCACCCCGTCTCAACCAACCTCGATACATATAATAATAACCAATTCAAAATCTATCACCATGAAAAAAGGGCAGAAAGAAATAATAGAGCCCAAGCAAGAAGAGATAATAAAATACTAAATAAAGTGTTAATGATCTATAAAATGAATAATCATCCATCCACCCCAATAGGCATTGGGATCACACAACACACCTCAATATATTAAACTGTTATGACTCTGCTGTTGTTCATGCTTATATGAACTTTTCTTCAAAGTTTGATGTATTACAAAGCAGTTGGAAATCATAGCCATGCTTGGAGTGATTGGTTGACGGCCTCCTTGCATGAATCTATAGTGGCCAGAGACGCCTATCGTCACTAAAGTTTGTCAACACTAAATTAAGGGACAATAAATATAAAAGGTTCAAATTCCTTACAAAATTATCATCTACGTAGATGAGAGGAAACGTCTAACTGAGCCTCAGAGCATTATAGGAAGCTGGCCAAGATTGATCAAAGGTTAACATTAGGCCGAGATATTCGTTACTTGGATGCGATGTTAAATACTTTGCTGACTGAAAATTGAATATGCTAAGATGCGCTGATGGAACAATGGAACCCCTGAGCCCCAATTATTCCTCCATGCATACATTACTACCAATGATGTATTTTAACTGTGTGTGTGGCCACGACCAGAGTTGGATATTGTTTAGGTTTGTTGTCTTCTGCGGACAAGAGACATGGAAATAATCGGACTCATCGCTAGGATTTGTTAATTCTTTTAAAATTTATTCAAATAATCTTCAACATCTACTTATAAAGAATAACTAGACCGATCAGAAGATCCGAAATAACGTTGAACTTTTATTATGTTAATGAACACTGTAAAGACCGGTTCCGCGGTAAGGACCGGTTCCGCGGTAAGGACCGGTTCCTCTGTAAGGACCGGTTCCCCTGTAAGAACCGGTTCCCTTGTAAGGACCGGTTCCCTTGTAAGGACCGGTTCCCTTGTAAGGACCGGTTACCCTGTAAGAATCGGTTCCCCTGTAAGGACCGGTTCCCTTGTAAGGACCAGTTCCCCTGTGAGGACCGGTTTCCCTGTAAGGACCGGTTCCCCTGTCGTGCCTGTCTCCTCTTTGTAGACACGAGCCGCTTCTCAACATCAGTCGTGAACGAGACAAATGTAGATTTATTTAATTAGAGAGAGTTCTCCCCCATGTCACCAGGAGGATCTCCTGTCATGCAACGAGGATAAGGGCCAAACGGGTCTCGGCGGAAGGGAGCAATATAAATAAATGGTCTGTCCCCAACAACGGTGTAACATGACAAAAAAGGAAGAACTGCCATCGGTGCAGGAAATAGGGAATTCGTTCCCCATTTGCAAACCTAGCATGTTTCACTGACCTACTGTTACTATGTGTTACAATAGTTTGATTAACCAACCCCATGACCATGTGTTTCTTAATAGTGCTCGTTTCAGTTTATAAGAGAACTTATATTATGTATTGTTAAAGATCTCGCTGCTAAATAAAAAATATCATATTTCGAAGTATTAAAAAAACATGCAGGTAACACATAATTACAATAAGATAATAAGATAAAATATAAATAAATTCATCATTTTTTACTTCAGATATGTTTCTTTTTGAGACTTTTTTTCGTGCGGGCATATGAAACGATGAACCACGCTTCCTTTCATCCAATTGGAGTGAATTTATTTTAACATAGGAAAGAAACATAAACTACGAAGTATGGTAAGACCAAACTGAATCATTATTACTGTTTATAAGAAGACCAAACTGAATGAGTATCATTTTTTATGTGAAGACATGTTCTGAATGAGTATTATTGTTTTTGTGAAGACATGTACTGAATGAGTATCATTGTTTATGTGAAGACACGTACTGAATGAGTATCATTGTTTATGTGAAGACACGTACTGAATGAGAATCATTGTTTATGTGAAGACATGTACTGAATGAGTATTATTGTTTATGTGAAGACATGTACTGAATGATTATTACTGTTTATGTGAAGACCAAACTGAATGACTTCACACATGAGAGACTCCTTAAAAGTGACACCACACATGAGAGACGCCGCCCATGAAAGACTCCCCAAAAGAGACATCATACATGACAGGCCCCTCAAAAGTAACGATACACATGAGAGACGCCCCAAAAGTTACGCCACACATGAGTGATGCACCAAAAGTGATGCCAGAAAATGAGAGATGCCCCAAAAGTGATACGTCATACGTGAGAGACGCCCCAAACGCACCGCCACACATGAGAGACGCTTTAAAAGTGACGTTACACATGAGAGACGCCACACATGAGAGACGCCAAACATGAGAGACGCCCCAAAAGGGACGTCATACATGAGAAACGCCCCAAAAATGATACCAAAAATGAGAGACCCTCCAAAAGGGACGACATACGTGAGAGACGCCACAAAAGTGACGTTACACGTGAGAGACGCCGCAAATGTGTGAAATGAATAAACGATTGCCCCGTTTGCGGACGGTTCGTTTCAAACGTGTTCACAACGCGTTAACCCATAGTTTTGTGTTTTATTCATGCTCAATGTTACAGTCATTATGACAGTCTTTCTCTGCAAGAAAAGTTAAACCAAAAGATAACCGCTGACAAGTTTTATACAGATTATGAAACGTGTTGTATGGAGGGTTTACAGGACTTTTGTGCCGTCTTTGCATTGGTGATTATTACGTCAGCCTTTTTATGACCAAAATTTGGACATAGGGGAGCGTCTTTTTATCACAATTTAAAGCCTTTGGTCACATGAAATTTGGCTGACCCGGCCTTGAGCGATCCAAAAATACAACCATGGGCCACGGATGTCTCTTTCTGGAAACAAAAGTTGTTCACTTGATTACGTAAGATATTTAAAAAAATAGATTTACAATGATCCCATACTGTGATAACTTTACAAGTAGGATTATTGCCTTAATTGCGTAGGTAAATGTTTTACTTTAAATATTACATGTTAACATTCAATGACTGCCTAAAACTCGTCAATAGTGTTGACACAGATGCAGATACAGACTACTACGCCTAATACCCCGGGAAGAGGGGCAATCGACGTCAAGGAGCACCTCACGCTGCTATCATACACTCACACAACTTTGTTATATTCCGCTACAGAGTCCGGCCGGAAGACCCCGCAACACATACTCTGGATCATGAATGCAGTCCGAGGTCAGTGTCAGCAGCATATCCCGACAGTGTGACTGGTTCACACCATCCGCGTCATGATGACCGAGCATCTCCACCCACGACCAACTTGTTTCTCAACGAGATGCCAAGGGCAGAAAGCCCATCACGGCAGCGTCAAAAATCATCCATTCATAATTATTCCCCATGCACTCACGCCAATTCATTGCAAGCTCTCCCGCCACCTTCACACTCAAGTCTCTCCTTCCTAACGCCTGCTTCACACCTTCCATCCACCCAGACTTTGGTCTACCTCTAGGCCTACGTCCTCTCGCATCTGCCTTCATCACCCATTTCACCAATCACTCTACATCCACCCTCACCATGTGCCCGAACCATCGCAGAACCAACTCTGTCCAATAACTTCTCCATCACATCTGTTTTAATTCGAACCTCGTCGTTATTGATCCAGTCTCTCAGCGTCACTCTAGCCATGCTCCTCAAACATTTCATCTCGAAAACATTTAACCTTCTCTCTTTTGCTCTCACCCTCATGTATTAGATTCATAGAGCACAGTTGGGACAACTACACCCTCATACAACCCTCTCTTTGCTTCCATCCCCAGCGTCCTACAGCTCATTACCCTCTTCAGTGCATTCAACACTTTCCACCCTTTCTTCACTCGCGACTTCACCTCAGTTTCCACTAGTTCAGGCTTCTACACATGAGAACCCAGGTACTTAAAACACTGAACTTCCTCCAATAACACTCCATTTAGGAGGAACAATTTCTGCTCGAATCGACATTGCTCGAGCGTCTCATTACATTACCTTTACCCACATTCACTCGAGGCCTCTTCCACACACACACTCTATCAAACTCCGACACTAGCCTACACTCCTCCTCCTCTGAATCCGCTACCAGAGACGTATCATCCGCAAAAAGTAACTAGCGTAACTACCAACAGCGCCGTTTTGCTTCAAACAGCTCCAAGCCTCGAATCATTACACTCGTTTTCACCTCCCTAACCAGTCCATTCATGTAGAAAGTGGATAGTCAGAGAGACATAAAACAGCCTAATCTCAGACCAGCCTTCTATTTGAACCAATCACTTACCTGGCTCCCCAATCGGACACATGCTCTGCGGCCAACTTAAGAATTCTGAACCGCATTTAACAGATTTCCGCCCATTTCTTACAAGTGCAACACCCTTCACAGCACTTCCCTGTTGACCCGGTCGTATGCCTTTTCCAAATCTATGATAGCTCAGAACACTTATTTTCCCTTCGCAATGTCTTCCCCACAGACTTGTCTCACCGTAAAAATCTAATCGGCACTCCCACTGCCACTCCTAAAGCCATACTTGTTTATCTCCATTAGCGCCATCCGTACAGTCTCTAATCTCTTTGCTCAACACTCGCCCGCACAACTTACCGACCACACATAATAAACTGAGGCCTCGTTAGTTGCAGCATTTATATTCTTCTCCATTGCCCTTATACAGAGGAACAAATCAAGCATTGCGCCCCTTAATCAGTACCACGCCTGACACAAAACACAGATTCAGTAGCCTCACTCCATCCCTTTTCAGGCACTCAGTAGGAACACCATCAACACCAAGGGCTTTCTCGGCTTTCATCGCCTCTACCGCCCTCTGCAACTCTTTCCTAGCAATGCCCGCAACAAGTTCCTATCCCTAAACCGACATCCGGGCACCACCACCCACAGCAACAATGTCGGCCTCTCTGACATCCCCGTCATTCAACAACTCATCAAAGTACTCACCTCACCTCTTCCATACATTACCAATTTCCACAAACAAGTGACTATTTTCAACTTTCACCACATTCTCCTTTCCAGTATCCCCTTTCTCGTCCCCTTTATCTCTATATCTTTTCGTTATTCTGGCACAACCCTCTACTCTACCTGGCATCAACATCCATTTTGGCTCATCTCACTACCCGCTTCACCTTTTTTCTCTTCTCTCTTCAGTTGTCATTGGCCACTACAGCCCTCACTTGCAACCACCCTCAAAGGTTCTTCTCTTCTCCTCGTTCCACCACCACTCGATCGCATCCCTTCCTTCTGCACCCGCCCACACTGCGCACACCACACAAATTTTTCGCACATCTCAACAACGCATCCTTAAACGACTTCCATTCTTCCTAAACATCTGTCAGGTTCTGCCCTTTCACGCTGTCAAATTCCTCCCTCAGCAACAGCTATAACTCATCAGCTCTGCTTTTTGCATTCAGTTAACTCCCATTCACAACCTCTCTTTCTCCTACCACTCTTTTGTTTCCTTTCCACTTCAGCTCCACTCTTAATCTTCCTTCTACCAGCTGATGGTCAGACACTCCTCCACTCTCTCTTCTCAACACCCGAATATAGAACAGACCTCCCCCCATCCTCCTCGAAATTAACACAAAATCCACAAATGCTCACTCCGCCACTGCACCAAGGGCTAATCTAACCCATGTGTACTTGTGGATAACTCGCTTCTTGCACAATGTTTCCAGCCACCAGCTCTTGCTCCATGCACAGACCTATTAGTTACAACCCAATCACATTCTCCACCATTACATACATCTCCAACTCTTGCATTGTGGTTATTCAGTACAACCACATTGGATTGACCTGCAAAACTCTCATTGCACTCATTCAGGTCAGTCCAAAATTGTTTCCTCCCCTGCTCTCGCTCCAAGGTCCGTAAGCACTCACAAACGCCCATCTTTCTATGTCTAACTTAATTTTCACCCACATCAATCTTGAGGACACCTCCTTCCACTCAATAACGCTATACTAGCTAACCGATCATTCAATATAAACACCACACCTTCTCGTGTCCGTCCTTTCTTCACGCTCATCGCCAACACATCAAACGTCTCACTCAGCGCCACCACATCATAATTCCTCATCACAAACATCTCTCTCTTCTATGCTTCAATCGTACTACAACCACGCACATTCAGCGACCTTAACAATTGGGTTGGGAGAGGCGTGAGCCTCTCTTTTCCCAGCTCATCTTGCCGTCTTTGATGGAAAATTTTGCAGAGGAAGGAATTCCTAGCCCACTGGCTCCGCCGCTATTAGTTGCCCTCTACAACACGCAGCGGTCAACTCCCCAGCTACAGGGCTCCTCTAGAAGTCGCCTTCATAACACGCTGGCTTGCGCTAGATTGATTTAAACTTCACGGTTACAGGGACAATGTAATGAACACTTGAAGTCGTAAGTATAAATGAAATGCATTTAGTTCAGTCATGGATTGATGCCAAATCGACCACCCGACGAAAACAAAAAAACTTCAAAATAAATAATGAAATTGCTCCTCGAAATATCAGTGCAACAAACATATTCAAAAATATTCCTCTGGGGCTCATCGTTGCTCAATTACTTAAACGAGCAAAATAACTGCAAGAAATTATCGCTATCTTGGTGAATGCGTTACGCTTATATGAACTCGAGCAGCTCCCGTACACCATCACTTTGTATCGCAATACGGCCGAGTGATTGAAGACAAATTACGCGAGCGCGTGATCACAGGAACGGTGAATACAAGTTTGAGGGATCGAAGTGATTCGGCCTTAATGCGTGCAAACCTAGATAATGTAACCATAATATTTTGTCCTAACAGCAAATAAAGAGAAAATATATTTTGTCCTAACAGCAAATAAAAAGAAAATATATTTTGTTAGACAGAAATTTTTGTTACAACTGTATGATGTTTCCGATCTGAAGTGTCTGAAACGAAAATGACAATTACGTGAAATAACATTGCATATTTCTGGAGGGTTCTTGATTTTCGGGTGAAAATTTAGATTAGGCAGGCAGCAGTTATTACGTGAAAATGGGTCGATAAAAACACATTGCGGAATGCTGGGTTCTGTTATAACCCCTCTATAGTGATAGCCCAATGAATGGGTCGTGATCACCTAACTATAAAAGCAATCGTTTATGGTATAGTAATATGAGAAAAAAACAGTGAAGTTACATATCTTGATAACAATTTAATCACTGCATTTGAGTCGTCTGAAGGTTGAGATCATAAAGATGCCCTATTCCACAATGAAATCTATAGGTGATGCCACTGGCGCTCTAAGTGAAAGCATAACAGCCCACTGAATGGCTCTGTGACTGTTTTCTTTTGGAAAAGTCGTGTCTCCTGGGATATAGCCGCCATTGCGTACGGTAAACACAGAATAAGTGGAGAACATGTGCTCACCGGTATCCGAAAATACGTTTCTCCAACATTTTCTCATTGGATAAGTGTGAAGGTTTCTCGACTGTTGGGTTACAGTTAGAATGCCTGGATGATTGACAATCATAGAGGAGTGATATTTAAGGGAGGAAGCAAATGGAGTCCAATTATTGCTCCTCACAAGGGGCAACAGGAGTAAACAAAGACTCAAACTATAATTGTAGGCTAAATACTTGACTAGTTCCTCCAACGTTGGCTGAATGACCAACCTCTGCCTTGCGGAAGGTATACCCTAATCTCAACAATTCAATGCCACATAGAATTAACACTAGTACACAAAAATGGCTGAATTATTCTGACTGCACAGATTGAAAAGAGATGGTCTATCCTCAGCTTTTCAGATTTGATTCCGATAGAAAACCTTTCCTCAATCATTCAACGAAGGTGTTTTGAAATAGAGGGCAATTTACAAGCGTGCACGATACCTGGGAACGGGAAGCATTCAACCACAGACTTCTTCGGTTGTTGATCGTCTTCTGAAAAGAATTGCTAAATGTGGAGCACAGGTTTCTGTACAAGGCAAATTGGAACAGCTTGAAATTTAAACTGAGTCTTCACAGAATGTTGAGACAGACATTACACAATCTAGGTTTATGTACTGGAAATTCATGAAGTGCATGGAATGTAAGTCAAATTTTTCCTAAAAAACGGCTACCGCTACCGGTAGCGGAACTGGTGCTAAAAACTACCACCAGCCGTACCACCACCAGCCGTACCACCAATGCTAAATATTGTCACGTTCGTAAATACCGGACAGTCTTCTGATCACATTCGATGACGTAATAAGAAGTTTTCTCGACAAAATATTTATACCCTGAACGTTACACGATACTCTGTGCACATCAGAAGTACTTCGACTTCTCGCTTGTGAAGTCTTCAGCTACATTTATAATATTTTTCAGACCGTTCTATAAAGTTTTCCATTAATATTGTTTCGCTTTCATAGTTGCCTGAATTCAGCGTACCTTGAAGAAGCTTATAACACTAGATCTTCAATAATTTATTATAATTTAACTTGCTAACAAACAAATGGAGGCTGCTAACTCGTTGGTCAGTTTTTCCAAAGTTTTGACGTTTTGCTCGCTTTCTCTAAAGAGTATGAACATAAAATAATCTCCTACACGACCGTAAATTCGTCATTGCCTGGTGAGTGTTGGCAAAGTATAGCAGATCATTGTTGCTTAGCGCAGGGGTCAATAACCTTTCTCCGTTGCAGGCCTTCGCGGCTGTGACCGGCGGGGCGAAGACGGAAGGCACCACTGTGGACTGGCAGAGGGTGAGTGTGAGCACTACGGTGGGTAATGACACTGTTAACATAAATCTTTTAAAATCAAGCACGTTTTTTCCCCTAAATCCTTAATTTTATAATGTTCAATTTAGTTAACCCTCACTCGAGGCGATTCGGTACTTTCTCCTACTGAGAAACTTGATTGTGGGGCATAGGAAATCTGTCAAATATCACCTAATGTGTCAATACAATTTTCCGTGTAGGCTGGAAATTTTGGCTGTTTTATCCATGCGGTGCTCACTTCTGTAAATATACCGCATTCGTATAAATATACGCTTGTTGAAATGGAATAAGCATGTTTCAGAATATCTTAAAAAAAATTAGTGTTAATAAAAACCATGCGTTAAACATACGTGTTTACATGAAAGACCAATTATTTCACTATTCAACATGAATGATAAAATTAATTGTATATGTTACTACTGTTACTATATTGTTCATCGATCAACGTGTGAATATCTTGTAAAGTAAGCCTTTTTCATACTCGAGCTGCAGATGAGACCTGAAATTTCATACAAAATGAATACGCGTTTTGAAATGCAGAAGTTTTTCTATACCCCTCAATATAAAAGTTTTCTGTAAGGCTACCATAGAAATATTTTGAAGGCATACTACAGATTAGTGACTTGCAGCGTTTCATTGGGGCCCTGCACTTTCCACCAGGGCCTGATGGTTCACAGCGTAGCTGGGTCCTGCTACGTGGCTGCAGTCCCCACCGACCAAAGAATGATCCAGACCAAGCCCAAAAGACTCTACGCCACTGAGACACTGACAATTGAGCAGGTGACCTTTTATGCTGTGGGAATGGGAATACAGGGATGTGGGAGTGGGAATAGAGGAATTTGTTATTGCGCTGTTAGAGCATAATTAGTTTGTTCAGTTCCTTGTCTGTAAGGTCAACTGTTCAATAGCTACTACAGATGCTAACTCTGTTTCCTTGCACATTGACCTATGGCTCATCGTTGTAACACAGCATACACTTCCTTACATAATATGAACAAATATCAGCAACCTGACCAGAATTCGAACCTGCTACCGTCTGAACGTGAAGCGTGTGCCGCACCCACTACACAAAGACGGTATGAAAGGATCTCAAACATGCCGGTACCATGACTACCGAGAATTGCCTAAGATTCGACTACCGTGCCAACAGTGCATGCAATGAGGTGATCCAAGCTGCTTTATGGTGATATTGGAGCCCCCTATCAGCTCCCTAATATAATATTGACAGCAATATCTCAACAATGCATTGCAGTAAATTGGGTAGTAATATAATTTGAAAAACTGTATCATAGTCTCTGTTGGCGCAAAGGAGAACTTCCGTAGTTTGTCGTCAGGTCTGCTTTGCAACATCCTCATCAGTAGAACAATCTGCAGAAAAAAATAAGCCCAAGATATTAAAATTTATCCACAAAACTAAGTATGGCACCATCTAGCTCTACATATAGTGTGTGCAAGAACAATAACTTCATCAAACCAAAATCACTATAAAAGATTGTGTTTATATGCACGGTCGTTATTACAGGAAGAATACGTTTACGAAAATAAAGGATTTTTGCGTCGTCATCTAAACAGATCCTTGTTTCTGTGCTCTTTATTGATATATCAAATTATATTGTTCAATGGGAGAATTATCTCTTCTGTTTAGTTGATCACTATTTACAATGCTTCGGATAGGCCGGTAATTTTGAAGAAAGTGATTAGTTTTTCTTGTAGACAGAACCAATGAGTTGGTTTAGTAGAAAGAATGAGGGATTTAAGAAAACTCGTCAGGCTTCCGCGAGTGCGTTGCACTTCATCAGTAAGTGTTTCACATTGATTGCTTCTTGGTGGCTCAAAGGACATAGCGGCGCGAACGGTCCCATGTCTGCGTCCATTAGATGGTTGTGAGTTATCCATGTGTGTCCCGTGCAATGACGGATCATGATTATTTGGAATCTTCTGCTGGAAAACTAGATTCCCCATTCTACGACAGAGGGCTTGTCTGGAAGCATCGTCTGTTTGTTTGTAGTAACTATCGTTTCATCGGGGTATATAAGGGAATGTAAGCCTTAGTCAGCTCCATTGTATGGCATGAAGCTTGTCTATTCTGATCGGTACCCACTCTAGTCGGCGTGAAACAAAAGCCTCTTAAAAATAGTTCAAATATTCTATTGTGGCAGGTATGCCCGCTAGTGCTAATGGGACATGATACCTGTGTAATTCATAACGACACACATGAATTTTTACGTAACTCCCCCCATTTTATTGAACAGATGTTATGTCCCATATTGTTCATTGTCCGTTCTTTAGCCATATATCGTTATTTAGGAGTTGGTGATAGGGAAGCAATCTTGGTAGTGGATGGTGACATTGTTTTAGGTGAGTAGGTGATGATACGGCATCAAGCTGAGTTTGATTGTTTGGCTCGCCAGAGACATTGTATAGAGGTCGTGTTGTATTTTACTTGTAGAAGGGTGTGTTTAAAAAGTAGAGTTAGAAGTTGAGGATGCCCAAAAAGATGGTGTATTTGGGGAAACGGTCTGTTGTCGTAATTGAGCTGACTTATTCGATTGCGAGTAACTCTGCGAAGTGAACAGAAGCTTCTTTTGGAAGGGCAGCCGATCGTTTGGTTACCCAACAAACAGCTGTCGCTCCCGATCCGGTGGCCGTTTTGGAACCGTCAGTGTACTGAATTGTTCTTCGAGCAATCTCAAAAATCTCGGTAGCGTATATCGCGTGGAGAAATATTTTTTTGGTATATTTGACAATCAGGGTTGACTAGCAATGGGTTGATCATCCAAGTGAGTGTGTTGATTCAGAGATCTGGGTAAGAAAAGGAAGGCATGATATCATTGGAAGTGATTTTTATTGTGTTAAGTAAGTTGTTCATGCGTAGGGAGAATTACGGGCAGATATTAAAATAGGACGCATAAAAGCGTTCATCAAAAATGTTAGTGATATGTTTTCGAACTGGGTTGCTGATGGGGCTCCTAGTCTCAATGTAGTTTTATGGGGACAGTTGAACTTGATATAATCTTCGAATATTAGGGGTGTGTAGGGAAGCATCACGGTTGTCTTTAGGTATAGGCAAAGTGCGAAAGTAAAATGCAAGGTTTCACCATCTGATGTCGAGGATCGGAAGCCGTTTAAGGATGCCAAGGTTCCGACATGCTTGAGAATTTTTTGAAATTCTGTTGTTTTATTGAAAGGCAAAGGTGTCTGCAGCTTATTTGTATGTCGTTCACGCATAGTGAAGAGAGCAGTCTCATGGGGGAATATGTTTGCTAGCTGATCGATTTTAAAGGTGTACAACATTTCGCCCCATCAAAATTTTATTGTCAATAATAGCCGTTGAATAGGGTCCACTTAGAAAAGTTTCGGTCATTTAAAGCAGTGCAACAATTTTTTTTCAGTAGGAAAACAAATATTAATTATAGTCTGAAGAAAAGCACGCAAACTAACTCTTGCGTTAGGAGAGGACCGATGCTATCTTTACGCTTAGCTAGCTATTGCGTGTAAACAGCTGGTAGAAGGTTATACAGAGTATCGAATAGTTGGGAGAGGATCTGTTGTGCGTCTTCAACTTGTCATTGATGTTTTCTCCGTTTTGTCCTTGACAAAAAATAATAAACCGAATTTGAAGTTTCTTTAAAAATAAAGAAAAATGTTTTACTGAAATACTAAGCTCTCAATGTATTATATTTTTTCGGACGAAGATGTGAGGGTTAGGGAATCAATGATTCATACGTTGAAATTTGTATTATTTTTCCAAAAATGCAACACATAAAAACTTTATTAACAGATTATGAAACATGAACATTTACTGAGCAGAACGTTATAATGAAAGCTGGGAACTGCAGTGCTCTTTCAGAAATAAAATTAGTGACTCAAAGGAAGCAATCCTGACTGATGTCCATCCCCTTTGACCTTAAAGGTACGATTTTGCCAAAATTTGTGAATTAAACGGAGTAGTGAAGATCTTTCATGATATTGTGTTCTCAGTTATTTTCGTATACTTTTTCAACGTAGAAAAAGATAGAAGGCACATGTTCTTTTGGAAAAAAGCCTGTCCAATGTCTGGTTCTATAGTGTTACGGCCGCCGCACCGGAGGTTGTTGAGGCCTGCATGCATTTGGACGGGCAAAGAATTGTGGGAGTACCATTCCTTTAATCGTATTGCAGAGAACATTGGTAACGGCAATCAGGCGGTTGTTTCAAGGGTCGCTGTGGCATTTCCGGGCTTGGGTTTAGGGATGGTTAATGATTGCCACCATCGGTCAGGGATAAAATAACTTGAAAACATTCTGTTGAGTTCTTTAAAGAGGCAGTCAAAGGCACCTTCAATGATATGTTTGATTGAACATATTGATGGGCACCAGGCTTAGCCCAGGTAAAGTTTCCTGCTCAAGGTCTATGTCATGTTGTTGTTCGTGGACGCAGAATGGGTCATTGTAGAATTTAGAATTTGTAGAATTTAAACTTGATTTTTTTTTGCAGAACCGAGAGAGTTGGGCAGCCATGTTATCGGTGTAGCTGATTATTAACCCAGCTTGGCAACATGAAACACTTTGTTCTTCCGGCTTTATAGGTAGTTCAGTTAATCGCTGTAAGCATTATATAACAGTGGCGACAATCGGCCTTTTTGTCTTATTGCATTTATGCAATGATAGGGAGCAGCTTTTGAATGAACCCACCGTACAATGCATTCCTGCTCTCCGCCCCATAATGAAGCAAGTCAACGATTTGAAGAAGGACTCCACTCTCAATTATTCTTCAGAACTAAGTCATTTGATTTACTTTATCAAACGCTTTCTTTGCAGCTAATAAGAACATAAAGGCAAAGGAGTCCTGACAGCTGAAGTATTCAATAGTTTGTTTCAATGTAAATATCGCCGTTCCCGTTCCATGACCTCCCTTGAATCCAAACTGACTATCCACCGACGGTTGCAATCTAGTGAAAATAACCTGTTCCCAAACTTTGAGGTCGAGGGACGAAAATTATTTGTGTGCGACGGGTTCTTTCTTTTCCATTTTAGAAGCGATAAAATAGTCACCTGCTTAGGCTGCGTTCCAGTGGAATGAGACTAGAAAGGTCAATCACTTCCACTCTCTGTAGCAGGGATTTCTGGCAAGGGTAACATTTGCAGCGTTTGAGAAGAGCTCTTTCGGGATATTGCAAGCTCTGTTGTCACGGATGAAAATAGAGAAAGGGTCCTTGGCGCCATTGACAACATTCCTTTCGTTAGCGAAAAGATGAGTGGGGCCGAGACTAGAGCCATTGTAAGAGGATTAAAAAACAACAAGGCAGTTGGAACTGAGAACATTCCAGGTGAAGTGTATATGTGCGTCTCTCGCAGATTGATTTGAGTGTTAGCTTACTTACTCTATAACTACACCTGAGCCAAGTAGTTGCCCAAAGATGTAATGGATGAAATTGTTGTACCGCTTCTAAACTGCTAAGCAATGGACCAGTCGGACATAAACATTAATCGTTCCATTGCTATTGCTACAGCAACATCCAAAGCTCCGAACAAGGTAATTCTCGTAAGATTGCAAACGTATTTATTCGCGGTGGGGAGTCAGTTTTGTGTTTAGGAGGGTCATGGTATGGAAATGGCAATGTTCGCAGTGAAGCCTACACTAGAATACTACGTGAGTATGGACTCTTCTGCAATTATGTATTTCATGGATGAAAAGAAAGCGTGTTAAAGAGTGAATCAGTGGACTTTGTTCAGAAAATGTATTGAGAAGGAAGCCCATCTTCATATCGTTGAATTGCTTGTGTTGTGGTGCAGCAAGCTGGATTTTTTTGTGTGGTGGATAGTTCAAAATAAGCTCTAAATATTTGTTCTGAGGAATTAGAAAGAAGGTCAATTTTCGACATTGTTTCACAATGTTTACACCAAAGATCTGAATTACCCATTAGGCAGGGAGAACGTAGGGCGTCATGATTCCAATTGCTGCGTTGATTGTCTTAGCTATAAGCCTATGCCGGTGAAGCTTATATGTATCTTTAATACTCTGGCTCGGCCACGTGATATTGTGTAAAACACTTCATAAACTGTGTATCTTGGTCACACCAAAGGGTCCTAAGCGTTACTTATCGACTGATATTAGACCAGATGGTGTCACACTTGATTATGTGGAAGAATTTAAGTATCTTGGACATACTGTTTCAGCAGACCTCTCGGGAATCAACTTGCTAATTTGTCTGCATTCTCTCTAAATTTAGATTAACCCTCGGGCACAGCGATCTGTGCGAGCCGCATCATGAACCGTGTAACATGAAATGGTTGCATCCAACGTCATCGAGGACAGAACTATACAAACTACGACACGAGCACGTGTGCCGCAAATGCAGTCTGGGGTATATCCGAAAATGTCCACTTCTCATTCCCCTTGAAAAATGTCTTGAGGGATATCTAGACTATGACATTAACAAATGTACGACAAATTAAATCCTCATACGAAGAAAGAACATTTTGTGAAGGTTGTTATTAAACATTCACATTAAATTTATAATGACCCGACCCTTGCATCGAAAGCACAAAAATAGTCGACTTATCTCAGCAACTTCTGAACGACAGGTGTTGGAATTGAACAGCGCCTTGGCAACAGACTGCCCTACCGGCGACACCTGGTGGTTGAGTCAGCAACGCCCCAATCTGCCGACACTTGCCGACTACCTCGAATCGTACTCCGCCAACACAAGCCAAGGCAAAGGTATATGTCCTGTAGTTTTATTGTGTAGATTATACAATGATGAAGTAGATTGTATACGTGCATCCATCTTGTTTTGATCAAGCATTTGATGAGCATGATATGCAACGTCCTTTTATGGTTCATCGTAACATGTATGCCTAGAATGTTGTGTTTTATGCCACTCATACTGAGGAAGACGTGGTAAGTGACATGCAGGGTACCCTAACAACACTAGTTTACCCTGGTGACATGTCACTTCTAAATGATCTGTCTTGCTTCCAACTCATCAAACATTCCAATATAGCATTTAACCACGTTTCATAAACAGCTTACGAAAACGAGGGCATTGGATCAGCATCTATCGCTTAAAAATAACCTTTCAAAACATACATAATTAATGATCTGAGTTTTCCTTTCCAGAGTCGGCTACGCGGACGCGCCGCCAAGCGGACCACCGTCCGTCCAACACCCTCAGGAGGCGGCTGCAGGACATGAGCCGTAGACTGGCGGAGGGTGAGGGTGGCGAGGGAACAGGCACTTTGTCGCTTTATCATCGATGAAACTGAAGGTAGCGACACAGACAAAAACATTATAACAAACAGTGTCGTATTCATAGATGCATTGATAACACGTATGCATGTATGTATAGACGCAGCTGTTTCCTCTAAAGCCGGAAGGTGACGAGGTTAGTCTATCCGTCTACAAAATGGCAATGTCATTGGCGAAGACCGCGCTGACAAAATTAATTAGCAGAGGCAAGCACCGCATTCTTATCATGTATCCACCCGGCAACCATCGCCATAAACAAATTACTTGGACATCAATCGCATGGCTACTAAGCCTTCATTCTCCAAACTACATGAATGATCAACCCACCCCCAGTTAACCGACCTGACTCACAAACATACCATGAAGTAACCTCTGCAACCAATACGTTCCGCCGATAATTGTTGAGGTTACTCAAAGAGTATTATCTCGATTACCGCAATACATACACTGACGGCTCCACGACTGCGGACGGAGTGAGAGCTGCCTCTGTGCGTGGTGAAACCTCACGTCCGGCTACCCTCCCACAGAAGCCTCTGTTTCATCAGCAGAGCTGAAGGCACTCGAATTAGCCATCTCTATTACCAAAACAGAGGGCCTCCCCAAATACGTTGCATTCTCATACAGTCTGAGTGCCCTTACTCAGCTTAAAACTTTCCACTACGAACACCCTTCTCTTAAAATGCAGCAGGATCTCTTTACGATGTTTGAGACGGGTCAAGTGGTTGAATTTTGCTGGATCCCTGGTCACGTGGGAATAAGAGGAGATGTACCCGTTGATTCCCTCGTTAAACTGGCGTCTAATCATCAAGGACATTTTATCACCATACACTACCGACATTGGTTCCCTATCATCAACTCCCATATAACATCGTGATGGAATGACACGTGACAATAGAGCGGACACAAAATGCTTTCAGGTAAACCCGTGGTTGGAGAATGGGGAACCGAGTTCTCCTTCAGAAAAAAAACAAGTGTTCAACAATCGCTTGTGCTCGGGACACAAGTGGATAACCCACAACCACCTAATATACGTAGATATGGGACCAACGCGCCACCATGCCCCCGTTGACACCAGGTGGCAATAAGCGTGAAACACTTATGGATTGCAACGCACTCGTAGCGGCCCGACGATCCTTCCTAAATCCCCCGTGCAACCTACAAAGCTTATTCACTGAACGATTTTACTGGAAAGTTAAACGCTTTCGAAAAACATACCTGACTATGTGAGGCCGTGTAAAACCCACAACACACTGCTCAAAGCCGATAATCCGGTACGCACCACCGGACGTATTTACCTGAGGTTTCGCACGCGAAGGAGTGCCACTCTACCAGAATCGGTAATCGTCGTGCCCTATGGAGGAGCTTGCGGTGGAGATAAGCTCTTAATTTTAATCTCAAAGTTATTCAAGATTAAGATTGTTGCCATTAGATGCGTTTATTTAGCGTATGATAAGGCTAATAAAGTGTTACCACTTTGTATTGGACAGTACAACAAAACCAACTGACCGACTCCAGAAATAAAATTCAATAAGTCCACACGAGTTTGCGAATGGCACTTACAAATGATCAGTTTGAGTAAAACAGTGTAAGTTCCCCATTATCTTTCCCAACTTATCTTTGGGATCCTTCCACCATGGCTGTTGAAGTGTGCGTGGAATGGAAGGCATAGGGAGCAGAAAAGTAAGTAGAGAAAGTCTGTTTCGATGTACGATGGTAGTTGCATCCGCTCCAGTTCCTCCACACCGGATTGGCACCAGTGGTAACCCAAAGCACCTGTTGTAGCTATCGACCTTAAATGTTAGGGCTGGACAGAATGCCGCTTGTGAGTTTCTTGCCAGTAATTTGGGGCGAAATGACATGGATCGTCAGTTTGCATCATGCAGGCAAGTGAGAACGGGTTCAGGAGTATAGGTATCATGAAACTAGCCCAACATTTTGCAGCATAGCTTGGGTTATTTGCTGCGAAATACAAAAAGATGAAAATGGGTATTATTTACATTTATACCCGAATAAAATAAATGCATGAATACTATAACGCAATGATGTCCTGCGTACAACTACGGCACTACAGTGGATAATTCCCGCGTTACGAGGAATCTTGGCTTATCACAGACGACAGTAGAACAAAGCGAAATGTTTCCTTATGCATTATCTTAACAATTATTTTATATTTTATTTAAAAGATTTATTCCTATTAACATAATAACTCATCAAATATGTTGACGCATGATAAATGTACATGTAGCTACCATCATTTGAAATATGAGATAGTTACCGAACGTCTGCATATATTTTTCAAGAAAAAAAACTTATTCCTCTTAAACTGTTGCTGCCCAATTGGCAGTAACTGTGGTTCATTCATGTCCCTGAATGTCGACATGTTTTATGAAAAATTCTGTATACCAGTGTGGATACAGAATTTTCCAGGAATTACACTCATGTATCTTATGAGTTTGTTCACTTTGTTTCTTCCATGTTTTCTTAGGACTTGTTTTTATGCCCTTGCTAAGGAAAAAAGTCGGTATGTTGGCATTAATGCTATTACTGTATTATTATGAATGAGCAGTGGATGCCTATTTGGCTCCGTTATCCTTGACACGGGACGTCCTGTAAGGAAACTTGCCTGTGAGGTCCCATGTTCAAATCAACAACAGGTGATCTCAAAAGGTTCCGACTTATTTATCACTCAACAGTTATCCATGTATGCACTACGGCGATAGGTCTTCAAGCTCGGTTAAGAAAAATACTGAAGGTTCAAAGGAACAACACTATTAAGGAACTTGCATTGACGCCCGACGTCCACACGAGTTTAAAAAACAGTAAGTTGGTCTGCGCTCATCTGAGAGAGCGGAATGTTGAAAAATACGCTTGTGGGCAAAACTCTGAATCGTTTATTTATACACTATGTATTTTAATCGATGCTTATAACCTAATATATTCATCGGAATAAATTAACGAACAGTTGTTGCACAGCAAATACCATCACTCTCCTAAAGTAACTGATTGAAAAGAAACAGAATTGGGAAACACAGGGAAAAAAGAGAAACCGAGATCAAGGAAAGTGCTTATTTGAAAGAAAAATGGGATTGAGCTGAAAGTGTCAGATGTGTAGTGAACGTTCATTATTGGGATTAGGGTCGCGCCAATTTGGGACCTCTACATAAACGTAACGGTAAAAATTTAACAAGGCCTCGATATAAGTTATTTGCGTGAAAAATGTGTTTGGATATCGTTTCATATTTACAATTGAGCAATTTTCTTATATGAAATGAAGATCCCTCATAATGCGGATGAATATAGACATCAAACTAATATAATTAAATGCTGTACATATTTTTCAGGGACATTGACAGCTGCTCAAGTGAGGGAAGGCGGAGGAAGGGTGCTCCTGACGAACGACCCTTACCCCTCACCGCTGTTTGAAAGGTCAGCCACCGACGGGCAACGTTTCAAGCACTACAGAGCATTCTACGACGAAATCGCTAGGAACTCCAAGATTCAGAGTGACGGCCGCAACCCTGCGGACACCAACATCATCAATCAACACTCAGACCCGGATTCAAATGCCCAGAATAACATTCTTAACTCCTATTCTCTTCGTGTTAGAGGCAATTCTCGTGCAGAAGATCTAAGGGAAAGTGCCGGCGAAGAGAGGCAAGGCTTGGGGAGCAATCGCAGCGGTGCACCTCTTCAGCGTCAGGACGGGCAGCAAGCGCGACAATACGAAATTTATGGAAATTCAAATGTGCCATCGAACAACGGGAAAAGGCATGTGTCGAATACAGATGGCAACAGGAGAATGAAGAAACCTCTCCGTCTACACCACAGTACAGGACAATACGTTCAACAACCAGTAGATGATGTTGACCAGTCCCTCCACATTCCTGACTCAATTATCAAAGATGGACAAATCTTTTATCGACATGATGCTACTACTGGCAACGAAGGTGTAAATGCCAAGGATGCGATCATCGCAGAAATGATAGGACCCGACGGCGCTGGCGGTGATGTTCCCATCGGTGCAGATAGTTTGGCAGAAAGCTCAGATTCACTGATCTTTTCTCAAGCGCAAGGTAGTACGGGAAACGATGGCTCATTTAGAGCTGAGGCAGAAGGTCATGGGCGATACGGTGAGTCAACACATAGCGCAGTTGATGGAAATCAAAATGGGGCATCTGCTTCATCTTCTGCCTTCAGGTTTGATCAGCAAGCACTAGCACACGTTCAAGTTAATCCTTCTCCAGGGCATTCTCAACCAAGTGGTGCTGTTCCTCAGGTTGTCACGCAAACTCCAATCTCAGCATCAGAAATAGAACAGATGATGAGAAGAAATGGATTCACAGGATTTGCCATGGCCACAGTGAAGGCAAGGAAAAAGACTGATCACGAGAAGCCTTTGTCGCATCTGGGACATATCTTGCCAGGGTACAGCAGTGCTAGCGATTCTATTCCACCTCAGAACTCAATTGATGATCATATGGTGGAGGAAGAAAAACATGTCATGGTAGACAGTATCGTGGAACAGGTTTACAACCCGTCGGATCATGGCATCCTCATTGACCATGGAGGGCTTGACGGGGGCGCTGGAGCATCTCATAGGGAGAGTGAATTTCAACAAATCAATAACGTAGATTTTCCTGAAGGAGGAGTAGGGATCGGCGATGATCAGTCAGTGGGTCTAGCAACGTACACCCAAGGAGTGCATGGTTATCCTCCGGCGGCAATTCCGGATTATCCAGATGTTTATTACAATTTTGATCGATATAATTTCGATCAACCTTTGTACTTCCCCGAATACGACTCTGCCAGCGGAGCAGAGGTAGATGACGGGATTGAAGGTCATGAGGAATATTCCGGAACCCGGGATCACTTGCCGACTAACCTGAACACTGGAATTCAATATCATACAATTGAAGGAGATGTCTCTGTGCCTCCTCTAACTAATGGAAATACAATGATAGTTGACGATACTCTGTCATCATATTTTCCGCAGCCACATTCTCCATCTGAACAAGAATATTCCCTTGTTCAGCAACCGCATGGAAATACAGAAAATGGAAATATTCATTCATATAATGTAGGAATCAGTGAAGAAGACAAGCGTTACTTGTTTGACTCGAATGTTCCTACCCCGCCTTTCCAGCCAGGATCCCCATACGATGCCCAACACCCTCCTGAACATGGTACATATGGAAGTGACGATGTGGAAGGTTCTGGAGGAAGTTACTCTTCTGTAAATTCTCTAGATTTTTCCAGTTCACCTGACAGAGCGAGGGTTGACGTATTGGACAAATACCCTGCATCAGGTCAGGACAATCTCGACCATATCGACATCTACAGCGGGGTCGAGGCAGATACACTCCCGCAGTTGCCTTCTCATACTGGCGTCGTTGACTTTGGAGCTCAATCAAATGATGCAAGAAATCAATATTCAGTCCAATCTGGACATGGCCATGAAGTTCATCTGCCCGTACCAACTGGCGGTAGCGCAACTCAGCCAGCTTATAATTCCTTGTGGGAGTACGAGAGGAGTCAACAGAGGAAACTTGCCGGAGGAACAGGATCAGAATCACTAAATGGGGGACTCAATAATCAAGCAGGTACCTTCGAACCAGAAAACGTCGAATCCACACAGAAACCATCGGAAAATGATAATGCTCAGTTAAATACGATTGATAGTCATAGTCGACGAGAGACATTTGAAGACGAAAGGTTTGATTTAGAGGACAATGATTACGATAACAAAAATTATGCGAGTTCTTTTGAAACGTCTTCGCAATCAACATCCCAATCAGCGCAGTCCGTTTACACGGCGAGTCACCATTACAGCTTTCAGCACGGCTCGAACGAACGAGGCATTGGGAGCTCTACAAACACAGCTTTAGTAAAGCCTGCCGTTGAAGTTCCTGATCCAGCGCCTTCCTACAATTACTATTCACCAGAAGGATCAGACGTACCTTCCTACCAGCAATGGCCGACGAGTGCTCCATTCGGGATGAGTTCGCTGCCTTCTGCCTCGCAGCAACAACATTCCTTACCTCGCCAGCCGTTCCCGATACAACTACACGGTGGCCAACCTTCAGCTTCCCAAGGCGTGGAGCGCATGCAAGTTATATCTCCCGGAGGTCCAGGATCAATGCAAAGCTTGCCTTCATCAGATGCAAGTTTGTCTGAGGTGAAAGTGGTCATGGCTGAAGCATCAGGTCAGGGGGATCAAATGGAAAGGGTAGGCAAGGTTATAATGGCAGGAGAAAAGATACCAGGAACGACAGGATACATGGTACCTCCTGGATTTAGAGGCAGGCTTGTTTTGGGAAACATAGGAGTGACTTCAATGAGCAGCGCTCACATGTTTCCTGGAATGGGTATGCAACCGCTAGGAAGGAACGACGATTTGCAGATGAGATTGAGTTCATCGTCATCAGCCAGCTCTTCGGGTTCGGGAGTCTCCCTCTCATCATCTTCGTCTTCAACTGCAACCGGAGGAGGTTCTCTTTCAGCGATGTCAACAAGCAGTAGTAATGGTCAGGGAGGAAGAAACCAGAATATGGCTCTACAAAATCAACCAGTGTACTCGTATCAACAAACATTCAATGCAAACCCCAATTTCCACCAGCCGAATGCAATTGTAGGGCCCTATTTTACAAACATGGGTCAACAGGAGAACAATCCTGGAATGAGAAGTAAATCTTGGTCTAGGTGGAAGACATCGTCTTGGAGATCCTCAGGAGGGAATGGAAACATGGGCTCGCAAGGAAGAGATCCAACAAGAAGTGGCCAATATGTTAGCCAGTCATCAGCTATGCCTGATGCCCAAGATTGCGGCTACTGGTCCATGAATTGCAGGATGATACAGAGTCCTTTTCAGCAGAGTGAAATCTGTAGGCCTTCTCACGTCGTATTGCCTTGTTGCTGTTGATGTGATTTCTCCGAATAAATTATAAAAAAATAACTGCACAACATAATATATAAGATATAAGATATCACTAGCCAAATGTGCAGATTAGATTAGAAGTCGGGAATTTAGACTTAAACCACTCTTAAAATTAAAACGGTCCTGGGAATTTCTAATCTGCTCATATTTTGGCGACGTAATACAAGTTTTCTGAAGTATTACTATTAATCAGGTTTCGGGGTCCATTTTTCCTGTTATTTGCAGAAATTTGCACACACACATGCTTGAAAAACATACATGTAAAGTAGGCAGAGCATTCGAAAAGAAATGTCAATCCTATTATTTTGAAACAAACTCTACATTTACACGTTGCAGTTAGTTTTTATTAACTATAACTCTTTCGGGAACTTGATGAGAGCACATTACAAATACATATGTGAATAATCCTTTCTTCAGGGATAAAGTTGAATAATCCTTGGTTCATGGATAAAATTGAATCATCATTTCTTCAGGGATATATTTGAATCATCAATTTCTCGGGAAAAGTTGAATCGTCCTTTCCACCGGCATAAAGACGAATCATCCTTTCCTCAGGGATAATGTTGAATAATCTTGACATCAGGGATAAAGTTAGAGTGTAAAGGATATATTCTATTACGGGGCTCATCTCCACGGAGTTCTGACGTGAGCCTAGGGGAGCTCCCCTCCACCCCGCAGGGCGCAAAGTTCTTCAATTCCGATAGGTTCGTATTCAAGTATGAACGGAAACAAAAATTTCATCGGAAATAAAACGATTGGAAAGTTGAATTGTTGAATGAATGCACGCTTGTGTATACGGGAATAAAAGATTATTCTTTTATGACGAAAATAAAGAATATGTTGAGATGTGGAGTCACCGAGATGCAGGTGCTCAGGCCTGTACTTTATAGATCACTTCCGTGTATCACATAAACCTAAGTGTCGTGAGCATGCACCAGTGATGGAATGATTAAGCAGCATTTGCTGAATAATTACTAAAATTGTCATCGTGTACGAAGTTCTTGACACGAAAACCACACCACACATCTCGGCAATTTCAAGATTCTTTTGGTAGACAAATTAGGATCACAAGGTCTTCGTGATGTTTGTAATATTCTCGGAATTCCGATTAAATAAGACTCTACTCTTTAGAGATATAAATTCTAAACATCAATTCCTGATAATAAATATTACAATAAATTGTAAGTTATTTTTTATAAGTAATAATAATGACTAGTAAGCAATTGATTTTATCAGAAAATAAAGTTATAGCCCTGAATCCAATAAATTGTTTGAAATGGAGTTCAGTTTCAATCAATCATTCAATTGGAATAGTGTTCCCAAATGGGATCCAGCACTCTCGAATATAAATGCAAAATTTATTAACAGAATATCAACACAAATATTTTGATGCACCTATGTTTTTGGTTTAACGCAAGTTTCGTGAATATTCTGGACCATACGTCACAACCATTACGTTACACGTCATAACCATCAAGTCGTCTCGGTGAATGAATTGAATGCGTCGTAACCATCACGTCACACGTCATAACCATCACGTCATACCTCATGACCATACCGTCATACCTCATGTCCATCACGGCACGCCTCATTTAGCCATTGCGTCACATGTAAAAGCAAGCATATCGTATGTCATAACCATCGCATCATACGTCATAACCATCCTTTCATACGACAGCTGATTCCTGGCTACATAACAAGGGAAGATTGAGATGCCATTAGCCCAGAAGATTATTCCTAACGAGTGGGTGTCGTTATCATGTTAGGTAAATTACGAAAGAGAGGGAGGTGGAGGCACGCAGTCGATAGTAAATAACACTAGTGGTTCAAGATACAGATTATTAGTAAGAAGAACCGAACATGTTCTATTATAGGCGAAGTGTAATGCTACACGTTACAGCCTCATAATGCTACACGTTACAGCCTCATAATGCTACACGTTACAGCCTCATAATGCTACGCGTTACAGCCTCATAATGCTACACGTTACAGTCTCATAATGCTACACGTTACAGCCTCATAATGCTACACGTTACAGCCTCATAATGCTACGCGTAACAACCTCATAATGCTACGCGTTACAGCCTCATAATGCTACGCGTTACAGCCTCATAATGCTACACGTTTCAGCCTCATAATGCTACACGTTACAGCCTCATAATGATACACGTTACAGCCTCATAATGCTACACGTTACAGCCTCATAATGCTACACGTTACAGCCTCATAATGCTACACGTTACAGCCTCATAATACTATACGTGACAGCATCATAATGCTACACGTGACAGCCTCACGATGCTACACGTGACAATAAGCTTAACGGTTAATCCCGGCCGTAGTTATGTTGGAATATTTCAACCCAAAGAAATACATCACAATGATGGTGGTGAGATAAATGACATGATACGCACAGAATATATGTAAAGGATACGCTATTGCCACAAAAAGAATATGAATCGAACGGGAATGGTGATAGATTCCGAAGGTTAATGAGATTGGCAGTAAGTGGGCTAATGAGAGAATTGATCGCATACGGATGTCTACACGTACCATAAATGTAGGGATAATGTACGGCAAATAGAAAAATACACGTCAGAGTAACCCAAGCAGGGGACATACTCACAACGCTGGGCTGCTCTGTTCCGTTTGACCAGCTCGGTAAACGGTTGAAATGGCACATAAACGGGCCACTGATTAGCCACACATGGTCTCCGGGAACCGATGATGCAGCGTATGTCTGTGTGTGTGATCGTCGAACTGGGCAGGAATTGAATTGAACAGTAGTCCTCCATGATAGTAGAAACTTGAAACGAGAGCGTCAGCTCGCCGTATTCAGCTAGACAGCAAGCGTGCTGCCAGAGAAATTGTGGGTGTTCTCGACGTGTGGCACGGCTTGCCGGTATTGAGGCCGTAGCTGCGCGTTGAAGTGGGGTTGGGGCAGCGGCGCGGTGCCTGGTAGTGCTGGCGTGAGGGAAGAGCGTGGTGACAAGTTGGATCGTTTGAGCAGTACAGCGCCTGGTAGCGATGGAGCCGTGAGGAATGAGCCGGAGCGCATGCTGATTGGTGTACGTGATGTACCAGCACTGGCCGACGTCCACACTACGAGGACAGTGCAGTTCAAACGCATATGTGATGGGCAGACGGCCAATCGGTGGTAGTAAGATAAGTACTGATATTCTTGATGCTAAGTTGTCGGTGTCTTCTGGTTTTTCAGAACTGAGTCGCGGCGTTGTTTAAAGTGGTTGGTAACTGTTGGTCCGGCGTACATCTTGCCGGGACTCAGTGCAGTACCAGGGCACTAGCTGCGAGAAGCTGGACGTCAGGACTCTCAAACGAAGTGCGTAGAATTATGTTAAGCGTCTTAAGAAGGTAGAAAATCTGGGACTAAGGGAAAGGAAGCGATGCATGTTGCCGTGTTAACATTTTATATTAAGCGCAATGTTTCAATCTTGCAACTTGAGATGCTATGACTTGATTGTGGTGATGCATTCTATATTATTTGACACAAGACAATCGTCGATTCATTTCTTCGCCGTCAGAAAACTCATACAAAGGGTTTTATGGTACATTGCCTGTGAGTGCCCATTCTGATAGGTAACCATGTCAATGCCTGGTGATGAGTGATAGACTATTTTACTGCTCAAGTTCCTCTACAGGATGTATATTGTCATCAGGGCCTCTAATACTACTTGTTGAATATCCATTTACTGTCTTTGTTAGCTATTGCCAATATTTAATTTGATGATAATTTTATGATATGAGAATCAGTAGGTTTTATTGCGAGACGATTGGAAGCTATGGTCATTATTTGGATCTAAACCAAATAATGACCATATCCCACGTTTCTCTACACAGCACGGCTTTAAGACACACTACTCACCAACCTCACATAGACATCCACAAAGCCAGCCAAAGCACTCGTGTATGCGTCATTAACATCAGTAAGGCTTTCGACACAGTTCTAATCCAAGCCTCTACAAACAAATCACTCAAAACGCACGTTCATTCAACTACAAGATAGGGCTTGCTAATTTTATCGCTGGCAGACACGCACACACACTATACGATAACAAGCCATTACGAACACGCCAATTCCGCAATGGTGTAACCAGGACTCCGTCCTCTCCTCTTCAGGGCTGTTTTTACATGCACGACCAGTCCACACAAGCACCTGCAGCTCGTACGATGATGCCCTTACAATCAATACACAACACCGCAAACACGAAACGGGAGCAGCACACCTTCAGCAATACCTAAACTCATTCGAAGTCTGGCTGCAGGATAACAATGTGTCCACAAGCCCGTTATCACTCCCACTATTAACACCAGACAACAGTGGACGCCGCATACACTCATGTCCCGATCAACAACACTCCAATTCTCCCAGTCACCCTTCTCCGATCCTTGGCGCAGGGATGACGTTCAAACCCCACATAAACGATATCAGCACTAAAGTCAAACCTAAATTGAATATGACACGGCATCTACCGCAACCACATACGGACACTCCAAGGAATCGGTTAAAAGACTCTTCCATCAATTCATCAGGCCCATCATTTCCAACACACATTACCTCCTCACAAAGATTACAGAACATGGCCTTGCGCATCGACACGGCCTGTACGCAGACCGCACTTCTTCCTCAACTGCACAGGGAAACCATGGTCCTCACTCTCCAACATCATTTCAATATGACAGTGACAGAATTCTTCAACAAGTTAGTGGACCTACCAAAAGTGACATTACTCACCACCGTTTCCCTACCTACAGACAACACATTTATGCGTAATAAGATACTCTCTAACTTCACAGCTCATGCACTGGCTGATCATACAGCGAACTCGGTCCTACAGTCACCCACATTGGGTGGACGTGGAGGAGTTGGGGTTCATCAGAGGAGACAGAGTTCACCTGTCGCGGCTGAGATGCGGGCACCATACGGTCCTCCAGTCATACCAACATAGACTGGGGAACGCTACATCCGATGTGTCATTGTTTTTTAGTTCAGGTTCACACCTGCGGTGGTCGAAACGCGCCAGCGTACTGCACGAAATCCTTGATACCCACCGACACGCGCCTGTCGAGACAGGGGGAAAGGGGGTATGTGTGACCGGTTTAGGGGTCTGGCGGAGTGTTATAGCTGATCTGAATTAACTTCGTGGAATTTTATTTGTGTAGGCAGTTAACAAATGGCCACCCGTGTGGTATAATTGTCACTGTGGACACCAGAACATTTTTACTTGCCGTGTGTTCCTGTCCCTCAGCCACACTCCACCCCACCAACTAGACGCGTGTACGGATGATCTCATTTGACACATGAACTAGAGTTCGGGTCAAAGTGATCTCAATATTTTGTGGGAGAGCTATGATGGGGATTGCTCACTTGTTCCTGAAAAAAATGCAGTGTACATGTTGTGGCTCTGGTGTCTTGAAAGTGTCGATGGATCTGAAGTCCGGGCAGCGCGCAGGTTGCGTCCATGTCAACACCGTCGATACTAAGCCATTCCCACAGGCGAGCCATCCCCGACTGTCGGCAAGACACTCTGATGAAGCTGACCCGCCTGATTCATGTAGGCTCCCTTGTGAACGGCTCCTGTTCGGTCCGATGTGTCTGCGATGCCGGGGAGTGCCACATACGGTAGAACACGTTGAGGCGTCGTGCCCTGTTTTTGCACACGGCAGGCTCAATCATAACATCACGTCGGCGCGTGATGGATTGGATACCCCGCGAGGCAGTATCGGCTTTCCCGAGGGTGTAGGTCAATTATAGGGGTCTGCACTGGTCGTTTTCATACTTGCACATGTCGGTGTGCATTTGTTTATGGACTGCGCCGGCCGTAGCACCTCGATCGGAGATGGATCTGGGGCTAAGCAACGCCAGCAGGGCGACAGTTGAGCACGTCATGGCGTCGTGCCCCGTAACCGCATCGGGTGGGTCAATCACGATACCATGTCGGTTTGTGTGCGAAGGGAATGCCAGCAGGGTAGTATCAATTCTCTCAGAGGAGGGGGCAAGGCCAGCACTGGCAGTGAGCGTTTGCATCTGCTTTCTCTGGTTGTGTTCTGGGAGTGCCTCTACCGCCGCAGGGGGAACTGGAGCTAAATATTAACAACGAATGAAAGATATATCAGATTCTATTAGATTTAAGTGACGAGTCTTTCTAGCGCGCTAGAGCCAGCATCCTTCTGGCACCGAACGCAAAGTCAGCAAACACTGCTGGATCGAGTTGTAGTAATTTATCGATTCAACAGGTGCGTACAGACAATGTCCTTTACACGGCGAACGTCAGTGGTATGCACGGGTGCCACACGAAGTACAGGAACTCCTAAGGTGTTGAGGCCATATAGTATCAGCATTCCCCGGGGGCAGCAAGGAGGATTACCACACTTCCTTCCCTGCTCCAGAGCCCCAAGAATTTACAGTGGTCCTTATGGTGCAAGGATCTAAGCTCCTCAACACCTGTTGAGGGGGAAGATTGAGAAGAGACAGAAAACGTGGATCCCATGCATAAGCTACACTAGGTGTAATGAATTTCAGTCGTGAGAACAGCAAGATCGCAAAGAAGAAAAGAAAGTCGTAGAAAATGGTTGCATGATAGAGCGCTAATGTGCTGTCAATAGCCACCCGAAATGAGATTTTGATTTGATTTGAGCCTCGTTTCTACCAGAGCCTCAACGTGAGTCATAATAGGCTCCCCCATAGGGCTCGATGATCATTGATTCCAGTAGGCTCGCACGCCTAAGTGTGCGAGGAAAAAACGAAACAACGCTTTTAACGTTAGAAAAAAAGTAAACATTATAGCAATGTCAGACGCACGCTGGTGCGCAAAAGAAAAAACGCTTACTCGAAACGGATCTCCGCTTCTAATCCTTTAGAGCATAAAGAATGATATGCACGCACCCTAGTGCGTACAGGTAGCATCGTCGAGATTAGTACAACGTCAGTGGCTACGCGGGCAACATCAGCTCCGACAGCAATGAAACACAATACTTACAGCTGCGCGGTTTAGTGGTATAAATACAATTTATTTATTTAGGTAAGATGACGACTCATATGAAACGAAATGAATCCTCGCCTCCAACCCCTCAGAACCTCATGAGTTGTATGTCCATACGCCAGTGCGCTCAGATAGTATCGTCGAAATAGGTGCAAGGTTCACGGCTACACGGACAAAGTCAGCTCAGGCAGCAACGCAACACAACGTTCACAGCTACGCGGTCTATTTGATTTTTAGTATTTTATTTATTCAGGCAAGATAAAAACTCAGACAAAATGAATCCCCGCCTCCAACCACTCAGAACTCCAAGAATAACATGCACGCGCTACAATGCGCACAGACAGCATCGTCGAAATTGGTACAAGGTCTATAGCTTCACGGATTAGATGGACTCCATCGGCAACGCGTCACAAGGTTTTATAGCTGCGCAGTCCAGGTCAACCCCAGAAACTGCATATGATCCGTGCACGCGCGAGCGAGCATTGACTGAAGAAAAAATACCAATTCACAAAATCACAAATACGAACTCCCGCACAAATACTACAGTGTTATAATATTGTGGATCGTGAAAAAGAAAGTGAGAGCAGGTTCGTCATGGGCAGAAAAACTGCTCAGACTATTGATTTCGCACTGATTGTTGGTTTAAGAGGATATGGTGGGGGGAGGGCATTGGTCCCTTGGGTCGCAGAAGAGCCCGATGAATCCCGGATTTGATTTGATTTGAGCCTCATTTTCACCAGAGCCTCAACGTAAGTCATAATAGGCTCCCCCGTAGGGCTCGATGATCATTGATTCCAGTAGGCTCGCACGCCTAAGTGAGCGAGGAAAAAACAAAACAACGCTGTTAACGTTAGAAGAAAGTATAAGTTTTTGCAATGTCAGACGCACGCTGGTGCGCAAAATAAAAAACGCTTTCTCGAAACGGACCTCCGCTTCCAATCCTTTAAAACTTGAAGAGTGACATGTACGCACCCTAGTGCGTACAGGTAGCATCGTCGAGATTAGTACAAGGTCAGTGGCTACACGGGCAAATTCAGCTCCGACAGCAACG